>NW_026845477.1:153773055-153817864 GCF_025583915.1 Anolis sagrei ordinatus | reverse complement strand
AATTTTAGAGTTTTTTTTTTAATACTGGTAGCCAGATTTTGTTCATTTTCATGGTTTCCTCCTTTCTGTTGAAATTGTCCACATGCTTGTGGATTTCAATGGCTTCTCTGTGTAGTCTGACATGGTGGTTGTTGGAATGGTCCAGCATTTCTGTGTTCTCAAATAATATGCTGTGTCCAGGCTGGTTCATCAGGTGCTCTGCTATGGCTGACTTCTCTGATTGAATTAGTCTGCAGTGCCTTTCATGTTCCTTGATTCGTGTTTGGGCAATGCTGCGTTTGGTGGTTCCTACGTAGACTTGCCCACAGCTGCATGGTATCCGGTAGACTCCTGCAGAGGTGAGAGGATCCTTCTTTTCCTTAGCTGAACGTAGCATTTGTTGGATTTTCTTAGTGGGACTGTAGATAGTTTGTATGTTGTGTTTCCTCATCAGCTTCCCTATGCAGTCAGTGGTTTCCTTGATGTATGGCAAGAACATTCACACCTAGCTCCAATAGACAAGAGTTCTTTCTTCAACCCTGGACTTTCCACAGATATATAAACTCTATTTTCCTAGGTCCAGCAGACCTCACAACCTCTCGACGCCTGCCATAGATGCAGGCAAAACGTCAGGAGAGAATGCTTCTAGAACACGGCCATATAGCCCAAAAAACCTACAACAACCCATTAATCTTTTCTAGTGAGTCATCCTTTTCATGATATATCCAAAGTATAACAGCTTCATTTTAGTCATCTTGACTTCTAGGGAGCATTCAGGCCTAATTTGCTCTAGGACTCATGTATTTGTCTTTACAGCTGTTGTCCACAGTATCGACAGAACATTTCTCCAGCACCATGACTAAAATGGGTTGAGTTTCTTCTTAACAGCCTGTTTCATTGTCCAGCTTTCAAAACCATGGGGAATACCTAATGCTAAATGATCAATGGAAAAGGCTCAATGATTTGACTCTATAATCCATAAGCACACAAAGACCCTTCTTGTCATCATTTCCTTGCCATATTTGAAAGGTCTGAGGACGCATCCAATGTGATGTTTCAGATTTCCAGCCTGATCAGATTGCATGTTTTCCAATACTAAATCCAGAATTTAGAAAGTAGCATTTAAGAAGAATAGGTATTAGGCCTGTGTGATTGATGAAAAAAATGTTTCAATAGTCATTAAAATACGGTAAGATCAATGTATTGTCGAAGGCTTTCATGGCTGGAATCACTAGGTTCTTGTGGGTTTTTTCGGGCTATAGAGCCATGTTCTAGAGGCATTTCTCCTGACGTTTCGCCTGCATCTATGGCAAGCATCCTCTGAGGATGCTTGCCATAGATGCAGGCGAAACATCAGGAGAAAATGCCTCTAGAACATGGCCATATAGCCCGAAAAAACCCACAAGAATCTATGAGTGTTTCTAAAATACCATAAGTGCCCATTTCATTACAATAAAGAGAGTAACAAATTATTCATTACTATTTTATTAAGTAATTTCACAGAGGGGGGCTTCCAAGGCTCTCTTCTCACTTATTTTTAGAGCTATTGGGGTTAAACTTGCTACAATGGTAGAACATATTTACTACTGGATTTTGGACTCAGGGCTTTGACTGGTATGTGAGTGAAACAACTGGTTGGTTGTGTGCTTTTTGGACGAATGCACAAAGATAACAGAACATTAGCACTAGAAAATGTCGCCAACAATTACAGGCTTCCTTGTTAATGGTAACAACAAGCAGGCAGATAGATTACAGGTACTGAGAAGAGATTTCTTTTCGGTAAACTGGTGCACTTTAAGTGGGCTGCTAGGTCTGCTGAACACAAAGAATGGTTTTTGCAAACCACAGGCCCCCAACACAAATGTCAGATGTAATAACGGACAGAACTGATATGTATTTTCTTTAAACACTATTATTAATAAACATAAGCAATAGCAAGGTCTCCCAAAACACAGGGAATCTATAGTTTTTGCCTCTCAAAAGGACTTTGCACTCAGTGTTTTGACTTGTGCCTGATTGAAACAACTGGTTGTGGCAACCAATGCACACAAAATTGGCACAGGCCCTAGAAGATACTGATACCCTCAAAATAAACCAAAGAAGAATCGTGCCTGCCTAAAAAATGTTGTGTGGGTTGTGGCAACCAACACACACAAAATAGGCTTGCAGTACCTAGAAGAGATACCCTCAGAATGCTGAAAGAAATAAAAAAGAAAGCCAAAAGGTGTGCACCCACCCTCAAAAAGAAGCAAGCAAACCATCGGCTTTAAGTTATCGTCATCTCTCTCTCTCTCTCTCTCTCTCTCTACTCTCTTTCTTTCTCTCTCCAATGCTAGCCATAATTGTATTGTCTTAAAGTTTTTAACTATTTATAATTATTGGTTGTTATGTATTTTATTATGTGTATATAGAGGCATCAAATTGTTGCCGACTGGAAGCTCACCCCAGGGGTACAAATATTTGAAATAAAAATAAATACATAGCTTCCTCTTCACCCCCTCCTTCAGCCCTGATTGGCTGAGAGACATGGCAATATTCCTGGCTTCACCTCCCAGTAGTGCTTGAATTAAAACTGTGTCATAAAGAGTTACAAAAATACCAGGTGAAAGTTTTGATTCTTAAATTTTTGACATGGGCAATGCCTGCGTGTCAGATATCATGTCGTATGCATGGATCTAACTAATTGGATCTGATTTACGACAGAGAACCGAAATTTTGCTCAGCCCTAATAGATATAGTGACATTGGTAAAACCATCCTAAGCCAAACCCAGCACATCATCTTATCACTGCTCAGCTGTGGATAACACAAAAATGCTATTATATTCATTCTTACTAAAAGTAAATTTGCAGCTTCTGCTTAAGCCTCGGGCAGTCTTGAGATAGCTTTATGGGATTGTGTATGTGCATGTGTTTATTCAATTTATAAACAGGAATTTGAGGTTAACCAACAGTTGACAGGAAATCAGTGTGGGTCTTCCACTAATAAGACCACTGGTATTGATTCTGAGATCACCAAGAACTATGACTTCAGAACACAAAAAGTTGAAATATATATGATATAAATGTTGGGTTGTCTCATTATTAGCTTTCTTAGAAAGAAAGTCAACTCATTCAAAACGTGGCACTGATGGACTGTTCTACAGATCGCATAGACTGCCAAGAAGACCAATATGTGGTCTCGGAAATTAAGCCTAGAAACCAATATGACTAAACTGGAACTATTGTACTTTGGATATACTATGAGGTGACACGGCTCATTCAAAAGATGGTAGTCCTTGGTAAAGCTGAAGGCAGCAGTAAAAGAGGAAAACAATATTATTGGGTTCACTCTCTCAAGGAAGCCATAGTTTAGAGCAGTGGTTCTCAACCTGTGGGACCCCAGGTTTTTTGGTCTACATCAGTGGTTCTCAGCCTGGGGTCCCCAGATGTTTTTGGCCTTTAACTCCCAGAAATCCTAACAGCTGGTAAACTAACTGGGATTTCTGGGAGTTGTAGGCCAAAAACATCTGGGGACCCCAGGTTGAGAACCACTGGTCTACATCTCCCAAAAATTCCAGCCAGTTCACCAGCTGTTAGGATTTCTGGAGGTTGAAGGCCAAAACATCTGGGGTCTCATAGGTTGAAAACCACTGTTTTAGAGCATATGGGGCCTGAATAAGGCTGTTGATAACCAGGGCTCTTCGGGTTCTCTCATAAAATCACCATAAGTCAAAACCCATTTGATAGCACATGTCCACAAATATTATACATTGATAGAATGCCAGAAGGGAAATTAAATGTATATATCAATGTATTATTGAACAATACTCTGATTTTACACCTTTCACACTGTTCTTAGATTGTCTCTCTTGCATCTTTTTTGACTGAGAAGGCTATAATTCACGAAGGGCAGGGGAACGTTGAAAATATATATTTTTTGGTTCGAGGTCTATATTGGCAGGAACACTATTAGTCAAACATAAATGTATTTGTGTCATTGGACGGGCTCTACCCTACCCCCCTTAAAAATTGGCATTGCAAGTTGTACATTTTAGCAATCAGCTCTGTTTTCAAAGTTAATTATGGAAGCAAAATGCCACTATAATTAGATTTAACTTGAGTTAATGGGGTAGTGGGCAGATTAAACAAGGGAACAAAGCTTTCTCAGCAGGGGCTGATTTCAAAGTGAAGGCACACTTTGGGAAGGAATAGTGACAAGTAATTCTTTCTCTACGAAACTGTTAATATATAACAATTGCAGTCCTAGGTCATTCAAAGGCACAGTATTTGTAAAAGACCAAGGAGCTGGAGAATGTGCTGTCATTCATCAATATAATGACATATACTAAGTCTTGTAGTCCTTGCGAGATTCAGTATCTAAACCATAATAAATGTGTCTATTTATAACTGTTTGTCTCTGGTGTGGAGACAAAGTAGAGATGTAGTGTAATTCTGTGGATAGATTCAATTCTTTGGCTTCTGCTGTCAATCCTAGCTATGTTGTCTTGGGCCAACCTTGCAGAGTATATATTGTGATTCCTAATACAACTGCCTGGGACATAGAATCAAAGAATCATAGGGTTGGAAATGAAAGAAAAGTTTATAAAATCATATAATCATAGAGTTTAAAGAAACCACTTGAGTTATCCAGTCCAACCACATTGTACCATGCAGGAAAAGCACAATCAAAACACCCCTGACAGATGGCCATCCAGCCTTTGTTTAAAAGGCCCCAAAGAATAATCCACCACCACACTCCAAGGCAGAGAGTTCCACTGTTGAACAGCTCTTGCCATCAAAAAGTTCTTCCTAATGTTCAGCTGGAATCTCCATTCTTGTGATTTGAACCAATTGCTCTGAGTCCTAGTCTTCAGAGCAGCACAAAACAAGCATACTCCCTCTTCCTTATGTCATCCTTTCAGGTATTTATTTATACATGATGATCATGTCTCCTCTCAATCTTCTCTTCCTCAAGCTAAACAGACCTAGCTCTTTAAGCCACTCCTCGTAGGGTATGGTCTCCAGACTTCTGATATTTTTCATCAACCTCCTTTAAACATGTTCCAGCTCATCAATATCTTTCTTGAATTGTGGTATCCAAAATTGGATACAGTATTCTAGGTGGGGTGCCCACTGCGGTACAGGAATACCCATCTAAAGCACTCCTGAAAGATGGCCATCCAACTTTACTTTCACTTGGAAAGATGGCATTATTTCCTGAAATCCCAGGTAGGAATTTGAAAAATATTTACAAAATTTCACAACCTCATCCAAAGAGGCTGTCTTGAGAAATCAGCAACCCTGACAATAGTTCTCCTGAATAAGAACAAAACAAGGAACAGTTTTTGCTGAGGTGTCCCAAAATGCTAGGAAAAACCATTTACCAAATATTGGGGAAAGATACAGAGAAGAATATGACTATTGCGGAAAGAACTGTATAAATCTTGTGCATATTTTTTCCTAAAGAAATCACAGAATGATGTAGAAATTGAACAAAGCAAACCTTTTACTCTATACATCCAATACAATCAGGAGCCAGATTTCGAAGACCTTTATTTTCCTTATCAAACTTGGGAAAATGGAACACAACTGCATCTATGCATGGCTGACCAGCCTCATACTTTGTCTGAATGCCACAGAGGCAAGGAGATTGACACCATGTGCTCAGTTTTCCATGGAAGTGAACCTATTGCGTGCTAAGTCAAGGTTGAGCTGTACAATCCTAGACAGATGGATGCTTGCATGCTTAAATTCACCAATGAAAATTTAATCAGACAGCAGAGTTCGGCTTGAAGAACAGATATTCATTCATATGTGACATTTCAATATTTCAACATTTATGCATAACCCACCAAGGGAGAAGAAATCAAACCACTACACAGCTTTCTGTGAAAGAAAATATCCTTGTCTCCCAAGGCATGATGTTTTGATCCAGAGCTAGCTCGCTATTTTATTTTATATATTTTATTTTATTTTATTTTGACTGACCCATGGGAGTACCAGAATACATTGGATGAAATCAGTTTTTCTTCTTTCTTTCTTTCTTTCTTTCTTTCTTTCTTTCTTTCTTTCTTTCTTTCTTCCTTTTTTGTTGTAAGGGACTTCAGTTTCCAACTAAATTGTTCTTGTGTTGCTAAACTTTGCATCATATATATATGGTCTTAATTTAAGATTCATTACTTTCATTATTGCTACATGCATACCACAAAGTTGGGAACATTTTTGAATATGAATTAACTCTTTTATAAATTAATTAGTTCATTTCAGCTCAAAAGAGGAAGCACCAGTACCTTACAGCAGGCATGTAGCCGGGGGGGGGGGGCTTAGGGTGCTTCAGCACCCCCCCCCCCCTGAAATTCTCATGGTGGTCCGCGAGAAGGCCTTACTGGTACATTATTTAAACTTATGTTTATTCATATCATGATCTGATCACCATGCAGAGGTGGCCCTAGGTAATTTTCAATGGTAAGCAAACAGTATTTTGCCCCCCTGCCCCCAACCAATCATTGATATATATTTTCTATTCGTCATGGGAGTTCTGTGTGCCGTATTTGGTTCAATTCCATCACTGGAGGAGTTCAGAATGCTCTTTGATTGTAGGTAAACTATACATCCCAGTAACTGCAACTTGCATATGTCAAGGTCTATTTACTCCCAAGAGCACCTCAAGAGCGCCCCTGGGCAAAATCAACTATACTGCGAATGCTTACTTTGCGTAATGGGTTGAGCCACCCCTGTCACCATGCTCAATATATCCCATATGCATGGGGGTATTGGGATAACAATACAAAAGGTTTGCTAGGGTAGACCCTCTTTTACTCAGACTCAGCCCCCTCGAATCAAACTCAGCCCCTCCTGAATCAAAATCCTGGCTATAGGCCTGCCTTACGGCATCTAGAGTGTGGTTCCTGCCACCCATCCTCTCTAAAGTGATACATTTAATTTAAGGGGAACCATTCATTATCAATGTCTATGCAAAGAAAATGACTTTTCCTCCCCAAGGTTTCACATTTTCTGCAAAGACACATTATCTCATAATTTCAACATAACTGGACATATGTGGGAAACTTATGAGTAAGGGTTTGTCTCTTGGCCAGCTGGCAATATGCATCAGGCTGTACTCAATAGGAAGGTAGAGTTGGCTTTGTGCCCTGTTGAGTATGAGGCCCAGCTTGATCATCCACCAGGAATGGCAATAAGGGATCATTTGATTTCCTGGAGTGATGCTATAGCTGGCAACCCAGCGCATTATGGAAGATAGATAGATAACCAAGATAGTTTCAGTTTTAGATAGATAACCAAGACAGTGCATTTTAATATTGAGATAAATGTTTTTAATGTTTATGTATGCATATATTAATTCTTGTCCCAGCATTGAATGTTTGCCGTATATATGCTGTGCTCTGCCCTGAGTCCCCTTCGGGGTGAGAAGGGCGGAATATAAATGTTTTAAATAAATAAATAATAGATAGATAGATAGATAGATAGATAGATAGATAGATAGATATAATAATTAATCACTAAAATGGTATCACATTGTCCACTCCATAAAGAACAATACCGGGGAAGATCTGTGAGACATAATTTGCTAAAGGGAAAAAATGTCTTATGTTTTCATCCAATTGTTCATTTAAACCTAAGCCAGATGTGTTTGGCAAGCATTCTTCATCAGTGGGCCAATGTAAATCTTATGTTGTCATATCCTTTTTCATAACCCAAGCAGGCAGGGCATTGGATTGTGATCAAGATTTAGATGAGTCTTGTCATGTTTTTGACTTCTTTGTATTTTTGATGATGGAGATGCTATCACTAACAAACGACTTGGCAATTTAGACAAAACACCAAAAGGCCACTGCTGTAAGATCAGAGACCGGACAGCTATCTTTCTCACGAGGCTGTTTTTGACATGGGGGAATGACTAGTTGAGGAATCGGATAGCATGTGGAAGGCTTAGAAGTCCATCCTTTGGGGTTTCTGCACACCTTCTTCTGCTGATGAAAAACAGGGGACATCTGAAGGAGCCACTTGAAAGGGTATTGAATAACAGAGGTGGTTTCTTTCAATAACGGGAATCCAGTCTGATGTTGTGATCAAAGTCCCAGGCTAGATCTGAAAGGAGACCCACGTTCAAATCCCCACTCAAACATAACATTTCCTAGTTTAATCACTTTACTTCAGCCTAGTCTCACAGAGTCATTGTAAGAATATGCTGGGAAGGGGAAATGGAATATATAGTTGGAATAATAATAAACAGAATAACTGTGAAACACAAACTAAATGCCTGATGCGCTCGGTCTCTACAGAGGCTTGTTCTTTTGTGCTTCAGCATCTTATGCACTCCTCTCCTGGTGTTTGTTCAGTCAACTGCAAGAATTGTTGTCTTTTCAAAATTTACTCCTCCTCTAAGTGAGAATGTCAACCGATTCGAAGGCATGCTTCCACTGTACTACGGTTAATTGGATCCCCAACTGATCTAGTTCAACAATTCCATTTCCTAATCAACTCTGATGTGACTAAGTGTTTTCCTTTTTATGCATGAATCATAATAACAATCGCTGGTAAAGAAACAATTAAGTTGGATGTGGCATTTCACATGAATTCAACCCCTGCGAATCTGAGTGCCGCTGCTTTGATTAATGTACTTCCGTCTTCTCTGAGCTGGGTGTTCCCCCAGCCATTCAACATGGCTTTTTGGATTAAGATCTCTGTGATTATATTTTCATCTGAAATGTCACTCAACCCCAGTGTCTCCACCTTACCTTTCAGAGCCACAGCCAGCTGCCAAATGTGACAGAAAGTCAGCTATGTAAATTGCCCTCTTCCTAAATAAAAAGAAGAGCTATGCCAGAAGTATAAAAGCAACTATTTTTTTTTTCAAAATAGCTGATAGTGGATTCAGGACACATTGGTACCTAGGTAACTGCCGTGACTTTTTGAAATGATGGAAGTTGCCCACAGCTATAGTTTAGGGGAGGCAAAGGGATCCAGTCATTAAGACAATCTCCCGGTTTATATTTTCACCTCTGTCCTGCTCCTGCCAGGTAGCCTTGGGCAATTTTTCTTAGAGAGTTGTTAGAATTGGACTTCATCGAGATTTCTATTTATTCAGTCAATTTATGTGATTCTGCGTTTCTTGAACTAAACATGGATCTTAACATGATTTGCAGTGAAATGAGGGGTATGTCTCTGGACACGTGGTATGTTCTTTGACAGAAAGAAAAGAAGACATATGCACATTTGAATAACAAGTATGTGAGAAACACTGTAAAATATACTCAAACACAATGGACAAGCATGTGTCCATTAATGTGCTATCTTGATATTTAAATTATTTTTTTATTTTGAAAAATGTATTAAGATTGTGTTGTTGTTGCTTTCCATTTTGAATCACTCTTCAGAAAATCCACGGAATGGAGAAAATAAGGCCAAACAGAGATATGATAGACCCATGATGCAGTTTGACACCATTTAATAGCCATGGATCAAGACTATGGAATTCTGAGAGTCTGTAACCTTCTCAGCCAAAGAGTGTTGGTACCTCACCAAACTACAACTTCCAGGATTCTGTAGCTTTAGCCATAGCAGTTAAAATGGTAACCAATTGCATCAATTCTGCAGTGTAGAAGCACCCTGTGTTGGCCAGATCCTATTGTCAATGGGGTAGGAGGAAGCACAGTGATAGGAGTGAAACCTTGACTACATGTCCTGTGATGATGGGCAGGTATCAATAAAAGCTGCCCTTCAACTCCTGACACATTCTTACCTCGGAAAAGTGACATATGCCATCAAGGAAGGAATATACTGTTACTTCCTTCTATACAATCACGACAACCATTTGTGGTAGGTTTGGCTGAGAGGGGGGGGGGGGGAGACTGATTCAATGAAAGTGACCAGTCCAGTGATTTTTTCCAAAGTGACTGTGGACTAAAACCTGGATCTCTGTAGCCCAGTGTAACACTCTAGTGCATTAGTCTTCTGACTGTGTGTGTCTTGCAGTTCATGTTTACATTGTAAGAAATGCAAATTATAGAAGCTGTGTTGTGGGCATTTACTGTAACTACAATAAGTAAATAAGTAATGGGATGAGTGGCACTGGGAGGTCAACACAGTTCTGGGAATGTTTTGTTTCCTCCACAATTTTGTGTGACCAAGTAGATTTTAACACATTGACCTGTCGATATGTGTCATGTCTGTATCATGTCCAGAGAAAAGAAGAGAAGAGAAAAAGGCAATACACGCTAAGCATACACTACGACAGTCGTGGTGTCATCAGGAAACAAAACTCAGAAAGGTTTGGATGCGGATTTAATGATTTAATGATTTAATGATTTAAAGATCTGCCTAGTCAAAGCCATGGTATTCCCTGTAGTAACCTACGGATGTGAGATCTGGACCTTAGGGAAGGCTGAGCGAAGGAAGATCGATTCTTTTGAGCTGTGGTGTTGGAGGAAAGTGCTGAGAGTGCCTTGGACTGCGAGAAGATCCAACCAGTCCATCCTCCAGGAAATAAAGCCCGACTGCTCACTGGAGGGATGGATACTAGAGACAAAGTTGAAGTACTTTGGCCACATCATGAGGAGACAGGAAAGCCTAGAGAAGACAATTATGCTGGGGAAAGTGGAAGGCAAAAGGAAGAGGGGCCGACCAAGGGCAAGATGGATGGATGGCATCCTTGAAGTGACTGGACTGACCTTGAGGGAGCTGGGGGTGGTAACGGCCGACAGGGAGCTCTGGCGTAGGCTGGTCCATGAGGTCACGAAGAGTCGGAGATGACTGAACGAATGAACAACAACAACAACAATAAGTAAGGATCCTTTCCCTTTTTTTTCTGAAAATCTTCCTTGTAAAGTTGCTCCACTGGATGTTCCCATAGAGTTGCATTGGATGACCAAGCAAATTCCTATGGAGGATGTCTCTCTATAAATTATCTAGGTCCTTCAGGGTAACCGTATGTAATATGGTGGTCACACTATATACAACCCATAAAAACAGCACTACATGGCATTAAATGCCTACTCCAGTTCAGTTTCTAAACCTGTTAGCATAAAAATGTTTTAACTCCCCACAGAAGAAGGAAAATATGAAAGGAACTATCCTAGCCTCCCTCGCAGAAAATATCCAAAGTCTAAGAGCAACCATTATGAGAAAACTCTCCCTTGTTCCTACCAAAGAACCTAAAAAGGAAGCTCTTTAGTCCATAAAAGGAGATACAGTCCTTCAAATAGTCTGGATCCAAGCCATATGGAGCCCTTTTGGGTCATCCCCATAAACAGACCAGCTCCAGTTAACAATCTGGCTGCATTTCTTTGGGCCAATTGATGTTTCTTAAGATCCTTCAAAGGCAGCCCTACATAAAGTGCATTAATATCCAATTTGGGTGAAACCAAAGCATATGTCACTGTGTCCAGATCCGGCTTGTAATGTGGAGTGCTAGGAGACAGAAACCCAAGGAACTGAATATGCGAATGATGTGATTTTCCTCCTCTGTGAGACCACTCCTACCTATTAATTGTGAAGATAAGTTAAAAATTTACAAGTCAAAATGAGTAAACGATCTCTCCTTCAATTACAACCATGTTGTGATTTAGCTATCCTCACATTGTTAGAAAAGTAATAATATAATGCTTCCCATGACAAGGGAAGCATTTTTCTTTCTCAGACAAAAAGTTATGCCATATCTACATTGACCTTCATGACTGATAATGATAGTGATGTGTCTACTGGAGCAGTTTTCCCTCTTTGAAAGGACAGATGTTTTGGATGGTAGAGTGCAGTTAACATGACCTCAGGCAGGGCTACTGCACATATATATGTTTTTCTTCATCCAGGAAGGTCTGCTGCTTCTTCTGCCACATGAGTATTATCTTCAAAATAACATATACCAAGTACATCCATTCTTCCTTCCTACACTGTCCATATGAGCAGCAAATATTAACCCAAACAAGGCATCCCATTACAGGAAATCCAGAGAGTCAAAGAATAGAGAGATGGGGACAATAGCATTCCTTCTCTATTTAGGAAAATGACAATGTTCTGTAACCACATTCAGATCCCTTTCACATTTATACTGAAATCTCATTCATTCAAACTGCATCCAATTTTTGCATTGAATTTCAAAGACAAATATCCATTTAATGTGATTTCATTTAATTTTAGAAGACTAAACAATATTTTTAGGATGTTCATCCATCAGCATGTGTATTGTTTTCTCAACAAAACATCCCTCAAATTGATTGTTTCCAGGGGGATAAATAAAAGAGGGAGAAATACCGACAGTTGGATTCAGCATTGGTCTCCTGCAGATAGATGGGTTCCTCTCATCCGCTGCAGACTGATGGAAGCAGTGGGAGAATGGAAGAGATCGGATGTGGCTTGTAGCTTCAATGTCTGTGCAGGGTTGAATGTGGTCATTGTTGTGTTTGGTTCAAACTGTTAAAGAGCTATCTGAAGTTCAGCACCTTGGATAGCTCTTTCAAAAAATCAGATGGAAACATGGAGTGAATCCAACGCTCCACTGAAATGGAGGTCATCAGCCACCATTGAAAGATGTGAATATTTTTTGTTGCTTTCCCATCTAGTGCAGATCTTTAGACTCTTTCAACATACTCTTGAAAGTGGAGGGACCTTCTAGAGAGGGAGGCGGAATTGATTTTTCAGTGTGAAGGAAAGAACTTTGTATTCCATGTGCCCCTCCAAACCAGCTTCCTTGCCTCAGATGAAATGCGATATGCTCTCCTATATGTGTTCGGGTAAAATTCAACTACCAGTTCAGTTGGCCTCATTAAGTGGAGTGCTGTGGTGCAGTGGTTCGCAAACTTTGGACCTCTTGAATTTTTGGACTTCATTTCTCGAAGTCACGGCCAGTATGCTCAATGCTCTTGAAATGGACTTGAAGTACAAAACACCAGGAGAATCAAAGATTGGGAACCGCTGCATTATTGGAATGATAATATTTTAATCTTCAACTAAGACAGCAAAATGTCTTTGGCTAGCTCTTGCAAGGATAAAAGGTTTTAAATATGTACAAATTTTAGTATTGGTTTCCATAGCAACTAAGATTTCTTTAAATTACATCCAATTTAATCTGTTTTAATCTCCGGCTGTACTGAAACTGACCTAGTTAGTTATTTTGTGCTTCCTTGTAACAATTGTTTTAATTAATGTCATGATAGAAGAGATTTATTTCTTGTTTAAAGTGTGTATGTGTGTATTTCATGGAAGGCCTGTCTTAGGAAGCAACTACAATGAGAGGGGTGGGGTGGGTTAAAGCTTCCCAAACTATTTTTAAAAAATAAGTTATAAGTGGGGACAGGCCTAAGGGTTAAAACCAGACACTCTCATAGAAAAGATAGTTTTGAAGGGTGGGGAGAAAGACATTCAGGGAAAAGATTCTGAGAAGAAAGGGGAATATTTTCTAATTTAAGAACCTTTTCTTCACTTCAACTATCATCTGCTAGGGACACGAGATTGCCTGCTCACATTATTCCTAATCTGGCTGCTCATCCCATGGAAGCCTACATGCTTAACACTCAAAGTGTGKGGGGGGGGGGGGGCTGCAAAACATCTTCTTTAAAACCTCATTCATTTATTTCATTTGGCTTTGAAACACTCTTCACCTGAGTAACAGAAGCCARCATGAAGCCACACAGAAGGAAATGCCACACATATCCTGTGTGTACTTATTCCTCCACTTAATCATTCTTTTGTTGTCATTTCTAGGTCACTCTGTACCTGTGGGGGGATTCATTAATGGCTTAAAATGGTCAAACAGATTTCTTTTCCTTTATTTTTATATCTTTTCATGAGCCAACATTCAGGAAAATCAACCTTCTTTTGCCACTTGCGGTTCTACATATGTTCTAGGGCTGTCAGGCTGAACAAGGACAGGGGCCCTGTTGTTCTAATGTTTAGCAGCTCATATTCAAGAAGACTTATCCTAAAGTTTATTCTGGAGGAACTATGGTGGCTCTCCTCCCTCACCCCCCAAATTCACTTTTTAATTGATACACCCTAACAGCAGCAGCAGCAGCAGCAGCAGCAGCAGCAGCAGCAGCAGCAGCAGCAACAACAACAACAACAACAACAACAACAACAACAACAACAACAACGGTCAAAAGCAAGGGTGGGAATAGCAGTGGTGAAGCCTTCAGCTCCATTAATGTAGTTCAGGGATGAGAAGCTACATAGAGGACAATGCCTTCCAGACACACCCCAGCAAGTCCACATTCTGCCATTTTCCTTTGCAGATCTTCTCAAAGTGGTAACACAAAGCAAAGGTGTAAGACTGAAATAGGCCTCGTGAGAGTGGACGCGAGTGTGTGGACAGCCACCCTCAATTATTGGCTGCATCTGTCTTTTTCAACATGTGGCCTTGCTCCGTTAATTCTGAGAGATGAATTTCAGTCTACATGGAATAAGGTAGTGGCAATCAAAATCGCAACTCTAGGCTTCTCTCAAAGACAACTGCTAGGTATGGGATGGGACCAAGCCAAGGATCTTATTAGACAATGGATCCTGGATATAGAGCGACAATCAGACTTAGCCTGCTCTCCAGCATTCACCATTAACGAAGATAACAGCTATCTCATCGCTCCCATGGCTTACTTAGCAAACCTGGAGGTGCCTAAACACCGAAGAGCTTTCACTCTGGCAAGATGCCATGCCCTTCCATCGGCAGTACTGGAGGGGAGGTACCAGAAGACCCCTGCCCAGGAGAGACTTTGCCTGTGTGAGTCTGGCTACATTGAAACAACTGAACACGTGCTCCTCCAATGTGTATTCTATAGAGACATTAGAGCTAATTTCATCCCTCCATGGCTTTTAAAACATCCAGGGCGCAATGAAAGATATTACACCTCCCTGTTGCTCTCGGACTCTTGCTCTGCGACAACCTATAGTGTTGCCAAGTTCTGTGCAGCAGCAATTAACATTAGACGGCTGATGACCGACTCCACCAGGCAACTTCCTGCCAGGAATATAGTTAGAATGATTTGTAATAACTGAAATGCTGTAAATGCTCCCCTCTCATCCCTTTTTAGAGCTTCCCAGTTGCCTGATATTTGTTATTAGCTGCCCCCCTATTTTAGATTCATACATGCACTTTAAACTGTAAGTTTAGTCTGTTTTATTTTTTTTTAATTTGTCTCTTTTATAACATGTTTTAAATATGCTTTTATACCTGACCTACTTGGGAACTGCGATTCCCTTCCTTGGGCACCGGTGCCCCATTCTGTACAGTGCTGGTCAAAGACCGTAATAAATCATTGACTGAAATATTAGCCCTGCGGTGACCCCCAGGTGGGACATGAAGCTAAGATGAGTGCTAAAACTGAGCAGAAAGGCAAACAGACAACAAAGAACAACTTTGGCCAAAGGATCCTTCAGCCTGCATAAATAAGATTATCTAGATCCAAGGAAGTCATGCTACCCCTCTATTCTGCCTTGGTTAGACCACACCTGGAATATTGTGTCCAATTCTGGGCACCACAATTGAAGAGAGATACTGACAAGCTGGAATGTGTCCAGAGAAGGGCGACTAAAATGATCAAGGATCTGGAGAATAAGCCCTATGAGGAGCAGCTTAAAGAGTTGGGCATGTTTAACCTGCAGAAGAGGTGGCTGAGAGGAGACATGATGAGGTCCATGTATAAATTTGTGAGGGGAAGTCACAGGGAGGGGGGAGCAAGCTTTTTTTTGCTGCCCTGGAAACCAGGAAATGGAACAATGGGTATAAATTACAGGAAAGGAGATTCCACCTGAACATGAGGAAGAACTTCCTAACTGCCAGAGCTGTTCAGCAGTGGAACAGTGTGATGGAGGCTCCTTTTTGTAGGCTTTTAAACAGAGACTGAATGGCCATCTGTCAAGGGTGATTTGAATGTGATTTTCCTGCTTCTTGGCAGGGGGTTGGACTGGATGGCCCATGAGGTCTCCTCCAACTCTATGATTCTAGGACTCAGTACTGCTTTCGATCCAACATACTCACAGCATTGATTGAGATAGATAAGGTTTATTTCAAGAATCAGTATTTGTAGAACTTCAGAGTTACACAGACAAAATGCTCATTAGGAATATCTAATGCATACACGGCAATCCTTATCTAAGGTTGATGTGAGCAGCACAGAATATAGCCAAAGGTTGTTGTTTATAAGGATGTTCTAAGGGTCTGGCGCTGTATGTAGCCATAACATTCACTTGTTGCCCTGAGCACATAATATTAGAGTTACAGCATTTCTAGCAAAACATAAATGACAAAGCTCAGCAAAACAATATAGGCCATGGGGAGATGTCAGCTATTGACAAAATTGAGTTTATTAGGCTCAAGAATACAGATCAGTATACAGCTGAATCTTTAATGCTTATTATATGCCAACAAGGGCATACCTTTTCCTGTCACCATGTTGAGAGTGAGTGCAGAGGCAAATTAAGATATTTGAAGATAGTGTGGAGCACTTACAGAATAAGTGTACATTTACCAATTTCCCTGCATTTGGTGGGTATTCTGAGTGGTTTTAAAGCAAAAGGCGCTCTTGGGGAATATACTGGCTTCAGAGGCTTGTTTTTGTACATGCTGGTTCATCTCTCATAATTTCGGACTATTGGCCAAGATGGCTGGGACTTCTGGGTTTTGAAGTCCCAAATACCTGAAGGACCAAAGTTTGGGAAACACCAAGGTACTGGAAGAGATACTCCTCTGTCACTGAACCACTATCATTAATATTTTTGGATGTACGTGTAAGAAAGTAGAGGTGCCATAGTTTCTAATGAAATTTTATAATAATCCTTTCTGATCAGCTAACTATTAAAGCCAGAGGAATGCTGTCCCATATTCAATGATATACATAACCCAGGTGGTATGAATATTAATTGACTAATTTCTGCAGTTGAAATTTTGTCTCCAGCTGATCTGCTTCATTATAAAATCAGCATTAGGATCTATTATGGACCATATCTGCTCAGGTACAGGTAGACATGTATACAATTAAAAATATAGTATTTCAGAAATAACTCTTTTGGGAAATAACTCCCAAAATCCCACAGTCATCTCTTAATAATCTAAAATAGTACTTTTCCTAAGCTCTGCACTAATGTGAGGAGGAACTCATATTTGAGAACATGATTATTTCTTACAATAGCCTGGGTGCATCTGGATTTTCATCCAAAATTGTTATTAGAGCTGTTGCTATCAAAGATTCACCTGTTGGCCACCAACGTCAAATCCTGCTCAAGACATCAAGCTGCTTAAAGAGAATAATAAAAATAACACCTTATTTATATCCCACCACCATCTCCCCAAAGGAACTCAGGGTGGCTCACAAAAGCACTCCAAAGTGCAGCACACATAACATACACAATACATAGTAAAGGTAAAGGTTTTCCCATGTCATGAAGTCCAATCGTGTCTGACTCTGGGGGTTGGTGCTCATCTCTATTTCTAAGCCAAAGAGCCGGCGTTGTCCATAGACACCTCCTAGGTCATGTGGCCGGCATGACTGCATGGAGCACTGTTACCTTCCTGCCGGAGTGGTACCTATTGATTTGCATGTTTTTGAACTGCTAGGTTGGCAGAAGCTGGGACTAACAGTGGGAATTCACACTACTCTCTGGATTCAAACCTGCGACCTTTCGGTCCACACGCTCAGCAGCTCAGCGGTTTAACCCACTGCACCACCGGGGGCTCCCACACAATATATAAAATGATGACAATATAAATTTACACAACAATTTTCCATAAAACATCACATAAAGCCTTATAAATAAGATTTAAAATTGCATAAAATATAGCAGTGCCTGTGGATATAAAATAGGCTGTATTCTAGTATCAATCCAAAGTGCTGCAGTGAAGCAAATGACTAAGTCCTTGAGTTTAACTATTAAAATTCTAATCAAAGTCAAAGGCCTGTTTGAAGAGCCATGTTTTGAGATTTGACTGTATAAGTAATGATATTGCTTTTAATCTACTGTGTATTTATGGTTTTATATTGTTATACTGTGATATTGCGGCATCGAATTGTTGCCATTGTTAGCTGCTCTGGGTCGCCCCTTGGGGATTGAGAAGGGTGGGGTAGAAATGTTGTAAATAAATAAATAAATAATTGCTTTGGCTCAACACTAAGACTACCATATGACATGAATCTAATGCACATCCTAATTTTGGGAAGATAATTTAGCCCCAAAAATGAGCATTAGATTTGAGCAAATTGAGTCCAATTATGTTGATTTCCAGCAGTGGAAAAAATGAAGATGATTGAATTGGTCCAATTCACACTGTGGTGATACATTGGTGATACAATTCTATTCTATCCAGAACAAAAAACAAACAAACAAAGAGCTATTTCCCTCTTTTCTCCTTCTCCTTTCTCCCTCCTCCCACTCCTTCTATCCCTTCTTCCATTATACCGCTTTTCCATAGTAAAACTCTGCTCAGATCGGCTTACATTAAACAATACAAAGCAACCCCATTCAAAGACTCAGTGATTTAAATAATCACAGAATAATCTTAGTATCTCACAGCAATACCCCTATAATGAAACTAAACAATCTGCCCATAAGCCGCAGCAAGAAGTATAAAAAATGCCAAAGAAATGAGAGAAAATCCAAATATTTATTTCCAAAATGCATCACACATCTGTTCAAGAGGAGTCTGTCTTCACAGACCCGGTGGGAGAGACACCCCAAAAATAAGGGACCTGGTCTCGTGGATTTCATAACCAAGTGGTCCTCTAAATGTAGACCTGCTTGAGATTATACCTTCATAACACAGCCAATCAAGAACTAAGACTGATTGAATTAGCATGAGGCAGCTACATAGCTTTGTACAATAAAATCTAAGGCAATGTTTGCAGTTTGCATCTGTGTATATATCTGCAATTACCCAAATACTTGAATTTCCATTTTCTCATCTTTTTTTGCACTGCTGGAAATCAACAAAATTGTTTAAAACATTCTTATCAAAGTGCAGGAAAAGGAAAAATTATGGGACTCTTTTTGGAGCTCAACTCAGTATGTGCCCTAAAAAGGTGGGGAGATATCAAAAAATTGCCAGGAATGGGAGCAAGTGGAGTGTTTCATATTGTATAGAATCATTCTTCCATTCAGTGAGGTATTTTGCTCAAAACAAGAAGTGACTGTTGGCAATTCCTCACTAGAAGCCTTGCAAATGAGGGCAAAATTGTGTGATTGCCTTTGAAAACCATAGCTTTGAAACACACATCACAATAGAGTGGTTGTGACAGAGTGTTTTGTGGCTTTTTTTTCATACGCAGGATCTAGCAGTTTGTTTTGAATAGGAAGGGCCAAAACAGTACCTGGCTCCAATAGAAGTGTAACCTGTGGTTCAGAGCAGTGGAAATGAACAGCATACATTTGAAGCATTGTTTCAAGTGAGGACCTTTCAACCGTTGTTGAAGTACTTGGGACAGAATGCTTAAGGACACACTGTTTCCCTTACCATCCTGTGACATTCAATGAGATCTTCTAAAGAGGTCTTCTTCATGAGTCCATGAATCAGTTACAGCCTGGGTTACACTCGCCCTGAAGATGCAGGTTCACAGCTTGGGTGTGATCCTGGACTCATCTCTGAACCTGGAACCCCAAGTTTTGGCAGTGATCAGGGGAGCATTTGCACAGTTAAAGCTTGTGTGCCAGCTGCGCCCGTACCTTGGGAAGTCTGACTTGGCCATGGTAGTCCATGCTCTGGTTACATCCCATATAGATTACTGCAACACGCTCTACATGGGATTGCCTATGAAAACTGTTCGGAAGCTTCAAATGGTCCAGCACGCATCAGACAGGCTACTAACAGGAGCAGCACTCAGGGAGCATACAACTCCTCTGTTGTGCCAGCTCCACTGGCTGCCAGTTTGCTACTGGGCTCCTTTCTCCCTCCTCCCACTCCTTCTATCCCTTCTTCCATTATACCGCTTTTCCATAGTAAAACTCTGCTCAGATCGGCTTACATTAAACAATACAAAGCAACCCCATTCAAAGACTCAGTGATTTAAATAATCACAGAATAATCTTAGTATCTCACAGCAATACCCCTATAATGAAACTAAACAATCTGCCCATAAGCCGCAGCAAGAAGTATAAAAAATGCCAAAGAAATGAGAGAAAATCCAAATATTTATTTCCAAAATGCATCACACATCTGTTCAAGAGGAGTCTGTCTTCACAGACCCGGTGGGAGAGACACCCCAAAAATAAGGGACCTGGTCTCGTGGATTTCATAACCAAGTGGTCCTCTAAATGTAGACCTGCTTGAGATTATACCTTCATAACACAGCCAATAAAGAACTAAGACTGACTGAATTAGCATGAGGCAGCTACATAGCTTTGTACAATAAAATCTAAGGCAATGTTTGCAGTTTGCATCTGTGTAGATATATCTGCAATTACCCAAATACTTGAATTTCCATTTTCTCATCTTTTTTTGCACTGCTGGAAATCAACAAAATTGTTTAAAACATTCTTATCAAAGTGCAGGAAAAGGAAAAATTATGGGACTCTTTTTGGAGCTCAACTCAGTATGTGCCCTAAAAAGGTGGGGAGATATCAAAAAATTGCCAGGAATGGGAGCAAGTGGAGTGTTTCATATTGTATAGAATCATTCTTCCATTCAGTGAGGTATTTTGCTCAAAACAAGAAGTGACTGTTGGCAATTCCTCACTAGAAGCCTTGCAAATGAGGGCAAAATTGTGTGATTGCCTTTGAAAACCATAGCTTTGAAACACACATCACAATAGAGTGGTTGTGACAGAGTGTTTTGTGGCTTTTTTTTCATACGCAGGATCTAGCAGTTTGTTTTGAATAGGAAGGGCCAAAACAGTACCTGGCTCCAATAGAAGTGTAACCTGTGGTTCAGAGCAGTGGAAATGAACAGCATACATTTGAAGCATTGTTTCAAGTGAGGACCTTTCAACCGTTGTTGAAGTACTTGGGACAGAATGCTTAAGGACACACTGTTTCCCTTACCATCCTGTGACATTCAATGAGATCTTCTAAAGAGGTCTTCTTCATGAGTCCATGAATCAGTTACAGCCTGGGTTACACTCGCCCTGAAGATGCAGGTTCACAGCTTGGGTGTGATCCTGGACTCATCTCTGAACCTGGAACCCCAAGTTTTGGCAGTGATCAGGGGAGCATTTGCACAGTTAAAGCTTGTGTGCCAGGTGCGCCCGTACCTTGGGAAGTCTGACATGGCCATGGTAGTTCCTGCTCTGGTTACATCCCATATAGATTACTGCAACACGCTCTACATGGGATTGCCTATGAAAACTGTTCGGAAGCTTCAAATGGTCCAGCACGCATCAGACAGGCTACTAACTGGAGCAGCACTCAGGGAGCATACAACTCCACTGTTGTGCCAGCTCCTCTGGCTGCCAGTTTGCTACTGAGCACAATTCAAAGTGCTGGCTTTAGCCTATAAAGCCCTAAACGGTTCTGGCCTAACTTACTTATCCGAACGTGTCTCCCCTTATAAACCTTCCAGGAATTTAAGATCATCTGGGGAGGCCCTGCTCTCAACCCTGCCTGCCTCACAGGTGCGCTTGGTGTGGACGAGAGACAGGGCCTTCTCAGTGGTGGCCCCCCGGCTGTGGAACTCCTTCCCTGGGGATGTTAGATCAGCCCCCTCCCTCCTCACTTTTAGAAAAAGAGTAAAAACCTGGCTCTTCGAGCAAGCTTTTGGAAACTCATTGTAACCAGATAAACTCAGTACTGTGAACGAACTTGGAATGGCTTAACGATGCAAATGGATATGGATTTTTATAGTTTTAAATTGTTTTTATATGAATTTTATTATGTGATTTAAAATACATCTGTTTTAAACGGTGTTTATGTGTGTTTGGCATCTAATTGTTGCCAGTCTGTACGCTGCCCTGAATCGCCTTTGGGCTGAAAAGTGTGGTAAATAAAATAAAATAAAATAAATAGAATACACTCTAGCTCAGGCATGGGCAAACTTTGGCCCTCCTGGTGCTTTAGACTTCAACTCCCACAATTCCTAACAGCCTACTGTAGTAGTTGAAGTCCAAAACACCTGGAGGGCCAAAGTTTGCCCATGCCTGCTCTAGCTTGTTAACTCTAATGCTATGAGTGCCTTTGTAGCTGAAGTCAGATTGAAACTACCTTCTTACCATTTGTACCTGGGCAGTAGACTGTGGCCAAGCTCTTGCTCAAGTGCTTTGTTGTTCATTCGTTCAGTCGTCTCTGACTCTTCGTGACCTCATGGACCAGCCCACGCCAGAGCTCCCTGTCGGCCGTCATCACCCCCAGGTCCTTCAAGGTCAGTCCACTCGCTTCAAGGATGCCATCCATCCATCTTGCCCTTGGTCGGCCCCTCTTCCTTTTACCTTCCACTTTCCCCAGCATAGTTCAAGTGCTAGTAGAATGGAAATCTCTAGCAGTGGACTTCTTCTGGGCTTCCACCACTACCAACTGTGCAATTGCAGCCTGAAGACATAAAGCCTGAACTATCCAACTACAGTTGTACAGCCAGGAAGAAGGAGCTGCTACCACCTTTCCCCACTGCAGGAGGGGTTATTACACAAAGTTGTGCTTGATACCGTCTTCTCTCCATTATGACAAAACATGCAATCACCTATAGGATTCTGGGCTGTTTAGACATACACCACAGATAACCTCATCCAGACGTCCCCTCCCCTTCTTCAGAGGGATGAATTTCCCCCTCCCTCCTGCATCAGACTGGCATTTTTTTTTTTTTTGGTCTCATACAAAACTGTCAGAAAATAGGAACATAGAATGTCTGGAAGTAATGACAGCAAAAGTTTTTAGAAACTTGCTCTGGTAAAAGCAGCTCTCAAAATTACACAAAGGCAGCTGCAGCCATTTCTAAAAGCTCTTTTACAAAAAGAAGGAGAGGAAGGAAGAAAGAAAATGCTAAGAGCTATCGCTGCTGCCAAAACACACAGTCTGTTTCCCCCCACTAGAATTATAAGGAAAGCTAAGAGACCAGACACTCCTCTAAGCTTCTACAGATATGCAGCTTATTCTGTCTGCTCTTGGAACAGAGGCTGGAATCTTGCTGCAGTACTATTTTTGCATAATACTCCATTGCTAGTGGCTGCTTTTTGACCTGAATTGCGCAGTGTCTGTGAAGGAAGTAATGCAACATCCTCTTCTTTGGCACTTGGTGAAGATGGCTAGCCACTCTGAAGAGACTTTTCCTCCACTACTTGTTTTCCAGAAAGAGTACTGGGGGTAATAGTACTTAGAATAGTTGGCCTGTACATCATCTAAGGCAGTGGCTCTCAACCTTCCTAATGCTGTGACCCCTTCACACAGTTCCTCATGTTGTGGTGACCCCCAAACATAACATTTTTGTTGCAACTTCACAACTATAATTTTGCTACTGTTATGAATCGTAATGTAAATATCTGATATGCAGAATTTATTTTCATTCACTGGACCAAATTTGGCACAAATACCCGATACTCTCAAATTTTAATAGTGGTGGGCTTGGGAGGGGATTGATTTTGTCATTTGGGAGTTGTAGTTGCTGGGATTTATAGTTCACCTGCAATCAAAGAGCATACTGAACTCCACCAACTTTGGAATCTAACCAAACTTGACATACAGAATTCCCATGACCAACAGAAAATGCTGGAAAGGTTCTGTGAGCACTGACCTTGAGTTTTGGAGCTGTAGTTCAACTACATCCATAGAGCACTGTGAACCCAAACAATGATGGATCTGGAGCAAACTTGGCACGGATACTCAATATGTCCAAATGTGAATGCTGGTGGAGTTTGGGGAAAATAGACCTTGACATTTGGGGGTGGAGGTTGCTGGGATGTATAGTTCACCTACAATCAAAGAGCATTCTGAACCCGACCAACTACAGAATTGGGCCAAACTTCTCCATGACCAACAGAAAATACTGTGTTTTCTGGTGACCTTGGTGACCCCTCTGACACCCCCTTGCAACACCCTTAGGGGTACCGACCCCCAGGTTGAGAAACACTGGTCTAAGAGCAGGTGATGATCCAATCCAGTTTTTCTAAGCATATTGCCTCCAAAGATACTAAAGCTGTGGGCCCTGCTCTCAATCCCGCCTGGGTCACAAATACGTTTGCCGGGGATGAGATACAGGGCCTTCTCAGTGGTTGCCCCTCCACTACGGAACGCCCCTCCTAGGAACATTAGATCAGCCCCCTCCCTCTTAACATTCCGGAAAAGAGTCAAGACTTGGCTGTTTGAGCAAGTGTTTGAAAATGCAATGTAATAGACATAGGAATATGGAACGACTGGATGATGAGATTGGACAATGTTTTAGTTAGGAGACGTAAATGATATATGTTTTTACTGCTTTTGTGATGGTTTTATATGTTTTTAAATGTTTTATGGTGCTCTTGGGCATTGAATTTTTGCCTCTGTAAACTGCCCTGAGTTGTCTGAGGGCAGTTTACAAATATAGTAAACAAACAAACAAACAAACAAATGGACTGTCCAGAGGCAGCAGCATGCTTTTCTTGACAATGAGGATGACAGCATTGTATGCTTCTTCTGGGGCTACTGCACCCATGGCCTTTTCCCACCTGTCACCACTGCATTGCTGCTGACTCCATCATAGTTATATAGATACTCAACAGGACCTTCACCTTACTGATCTAGTTTTTTTGGATGATCTCGTTTGGAAACTTAGTTTACAATAGACATGCCTGATGTGTTAACAGGTGAAATACCATTATCTCACATCTTTTAGATTTATTTTGTTTCATTTTGCCCGATTGTGATCCCCTAAATGACAGCTGGGTTTTGTTTAACACTATGATTCACATAGCCCCTTCATATACATCACAGGCCATGTATATTCCAACCTTTCACTTCAGTGATGCATTCTGTATAAGCCAAAGATGTGGAAAGGTTTCAAAATCCTCATACCTGCTCCTCAGTTCTTTTCTCAGGAACTGTACAAGCATAAATAATTTGTTTGTTCCGGGATTTATCAACTCCTCCACATTAATATGATTTTGGTGAAGCATAGAATAAATTAATACCCAAATGCAAAAGATTAAAGTAGCAACTCACTTCAATAAAAGCCTGTTTCAAGAAATGGTGAGATGCAAGAAAGCATGTAAGCAAGCAGACAAAATAAAATAAAAATACACAATTCTCATATAAGAAGAAAAGCTTTCAGCAGAATAAGCGGGTTAAGCAGGACTGAAGACTGACAGGTCGCAATTTCGAATCCAGGGAGAGCATGGATGAGCTCCCTCTGTCAGCTCCAGCTCCTCATGTGGGGACATGAGAGATGCCTCCCACAAGGATGGTAAAACATCAAAACATCCAGGCGCCCCTTTGGCAATGTCCTTGCAGATGGCCAATTTGCTCACACCAGAAGTGACTTGCAATGTCTCAAGTCACTTCTGACACAAAAAAGCAGAATAATGCAGGCATATACCTGTCTGACCTTAACTAGGAATGATTTCCATAGAGTGGGAGATAATAAGCTGTAGCATATACTTCTGATGGTCCTCAAGTGGAATTCTGACTCATGGAAACACCAAGAGGGTCTCTTCAGAAGACTTCATCAGCTGAACAGGATTATAAGACAAAAGGTGTGCCCTTAAGCATCCTGTCCCTGATAGTTCACAGCTTTGTCAAACCAATATAGTAACTTAGTTATAAAGAGGTACCACTACAAATCCTCCAGCAAATATATGGTGGATCAGGATCGGATATACACTGGGCAGTCACATGCCTTACTAAGTGCAGACTGGCTTTTGATTACTTCATAGAATCATAAAGTTGGAAGAGCCATCCAGTCCAACCCCTGCAATGCAGGAACACACATTCAAAGCATTCCCAACAGACGGCCACCTAGTCCCTGTTGAAAAACCCCCAAAGAAGAGAACACCATTCCACATCAGTACACATGCATTACCAGACCACCTATCCCACCAAAAAGAATAAATTGGGGGTTTACCCTGTATCACATGCAATATCATGTTTTGCCAAGTCCTGGTTAAACTATAAACACAATATTCAAACAAAGTCTGGAATATAACATATAAACAGCCCAGAGCTAAGCCCTTGGGGCTTAGTGTAAAAGCCCATACCAACTGTTGAAAGTAATACAAGGTCTGAACCCCAAATACCATGGTCATACCAAGAGAAGTCAAGAGTCAGCAAAGCTGGTCGTTTGAAGATAACAGAGTCCAGGTTTGGAGACAAAATCCACACTATAAACACAATATTCAAACAAAATCTGGAAAATAACATATACACAGCCCAGAGCTAAGTCCTTGGGGCTTAGTATCAAAGCCCATACCAACTATTGAAAGTAATACAAGGTCTGAATCCCAAATACCATGGTCATACCAAGAGGGGTCAAGAGTCAACAAAGCTGGTTGGTTGAAGATAACAGAGTCCAAGTTTGGAGACAAAATCCAAGTTTGGAGACAAAATCCACAAGATATAGTCCGGAGTCAACACAGGCTCCAAAGTGTCTAGAGTTTCACCATGAAGTGAGACATTGCCTCCAACAATAGGACTGCATACTTGAGAAACTTTTCTTCTATGTTCTCAAGTGTTGCTGGTGAAAGACCTGCTTCTCTGCTAATTGTGCACACCTTGCGATTAGCAGCATTTCCCTTTAAATTGTCAAAGAGACAGAGCTCTTAACTCTTCCTCATCCTGCCCCATTTACTGGCCTCT
The DNA here is from genome assembly GCF_025583915.1 of Anolis sagrei ordinatus. NCBI lineage: Eukaryota > Metazoa > Chordata > Lepidosauria > Squamata > Anolidae > Anolis > Anolis sagrei. The sequence continues at coordinate 153,791,226 of NW_026845477.1, read as the reverse complement.
GCTTGCTCCTTTTGCTGAGAAATGGTAACTTCTATTGAAGGCTTTTCTCCTGTACTGACTAAGGGCTGCTGGCAGTTGCTGCTCTCCAGATCCAACACTGGCCCTTTCAACAACTTCTTGTCCTGTCTTTCAGAGCTGTCTAGAACATCTAGGGTCAATGAACAACTAAAATAGCTCCATGCTTTCCATGGAGAGTACAAACAATGAGCGATAAACTCAGACACAGCTTAGATATTGATACTGAAGCTCGAGCAAGAGCTGTTGTCCTAGCTTCATTCAACACCATGTTCAAGGGTATTTTGGTAAATTTAGTCAGAGCGGTTGTTGAGCCAGAGGTATGAACTGTACACAAGCAGAGTCACCAACTTGTCCCAATGACCTGAAATCTGGTGCCTCTTCTCAAGGCCTGTTCAAATGGCCAGTAAGGAAGGTAAACAAGTACTATGCATTGTGTTGTCATGTGACAACTTCTGAGAGAAAGCCTTTTAGAGGATTTCTGCTCTAAATTTCATTATCTAGAGATTGAAAGGTCTCCTGGAAAGCAGCCCTTTTGGAAAGATGGCTGGCAATTTAGAGCAACAAGAATTTGTTCCTTTAGGAGCAGTTCATTTACCTAATTGCTCCTTGAAGCTTCAAAGACATCACAAATTCAAAACATATAAACAGCAGACATCTACAACGCTTCTTTTCCAATGGGAAGGAACCCTGTCTGGGGGGAATTATGTTTTCCAGTTTTAATTGTGAAGTAATGGAAGCAGAACTGTCTCAAGGGGATAAAAATGGGGTGGGCTCAAGCCTCCCATGATTTGTTCACACACAAGTGCCAAACATAATTTGTGGGTTAATGCAATGATCTTGGTCAGATTCTCTAGTTCCACTCAATTTCAACTGCAAGTATACATAACAAGATAAATTCACTGTAGAAAAGGCTCTCAAGATTTCTTACGTTGTATCCCACAATCATCTGTTGAAGAATGTCCCTCTTTGAGAAAAACAAACTGGCATATTTTTTTCTGAGATGGATATCTTCATGTATACCAGCAGTCTGTTATTATATTTTTCATGCACAGCAACTCTCAAGGGCATTAAAAGGTAGGAAATGAAATGTCAAACTTTGATTAGTATTGTGGCAGAACAAATCCTTAGCAATTGTTATGAAAACACTGCACCCCACTTACATTGTGCCTGGTTTCTACAGGTGTCACTTATCAGAAGAATGCAAGGTACTAGGCCTATTGGGGGAGAAGAGTGAAGAGATGCAGGACTTCAAGCCTGACAATCCAGTTGAGAGTATCTGGATAAAAATTAAGGGATCAAGAATTGAAAAAGTTGTAGTTGTGGGGGTTTACTACAGGCCTCTAAGCCAGACTGAAGTCCTGGATGAAGCCTTCCTTGGACACATGAGCAAACAAACAGAAAAAAGTGATACAGTTGTAATGGGAGATTTCAACTATTCTTATATTTGTTGGAAAACAAATTCTGCCAAAAGCACAACGTCCAACCCATTCCTCACTTGACTCAATTTTATTCTCCAGAAGGTGGAAGAAGCAACAAGGGGATCAGCTATTCTGCATCTGATCCTAACCAACACTGAGGATGATAAATGGAGTGGAAGTGGTGGGATCTTAGGTGGGAGTGCCCATGCTCTCCTAGAATTTGTAATACAGAGGAAAGGGGAAACTAAGATAAGTCATACATGCATTCTAGATTTTAGGAGAGCTAACCAGAAAATATAGGGAAACACTGAGTGTGATCCCATGGATAGGAATACTCAAAGAGAAGGGAGTTAATGATGGATGGAAGTTTTTAAAAAGTGAGATACTGAAGACATAAATGCAAACATTGCCATCAAGGAGATAAAATAAGAGAAGTCTAAAGAAACCAGAATAGATGTCCAAAGACTTTCAACTGAGCTAAGGTTTGAAAGGGGCGTGTACAAAAAATGGGAAGGGGGATGGTGAATCACCAAGGAGGAATGCAAACAAATAATCAACACATGTGTAGAAAAGGCCCAAAAGGTTAAAGTACAAAATGAGCTCAAGCTTACCGTAAACAAAAGCAAGCTAATTCTTGAATGAGAGGACCAAACATCACAAGATGTAGGATGTTAATCTCTATGTTCAGTCTTTGTCTGCAGTGTATTCCTTCAGAGTCTTACTGTTAAGGTTGTGCTTGAGCCTTTTTACAGGCAATGTAGCTAGTGTTGGCCACATAGATGAGACTGAAAAATTAGTAAACATATTTACAGCTGAATCCAAAGGCATGATTGGGCCTGTGTAATGTCTCCAGAGACCAAAGCACTTTGGGCCTATAAGGAACTAGTTATTTTAGATTGCTGCATTTGTTTATTTCATTCCATCCAAACATTTCTCCTACACTTTCATTTAAATGTTCCCAGTTAGCTATAATGTTAAGTTGTTGAGAGTCTGATAAGAAGACTAATCTATGTTGCTGTTCAATTGTGGTTGTGGTTCCCAAGTCATTGGTACAGTATAGCCTCCAGTATTTGGCTAGGTTCTGAATTTATTTAAGAATAGAGTTCAAGGACTTGAAGAGTTTACATGAAGCCTGGATGAAAATCTAAAATGGATTCACCATCCCATTGGCAAATGGCAAGGGAACCACCAGTCACCACTGCTGTTGTTTTCATATACACTACAACATATTTCTAATCTTTCACCTTTGGCATCCAGGAGAGTGGCTTTAGAGGACATGACAATGGCTTTAGGAAAAGTAGGTTCCTGTAGGTGAGCAGGAGAGCAATATCTCTTTGTCTGAAGATGACAAGTTTGGACAAGCAATAGCCCTGACTGAAGGCTCATTGACAAATGAAGGGAAATGAAAGAGGAGATTCCTCACTCAGCCCATAAGCCCCTAATATTTTGTATCATAGACCAGTAGCTAGCAATATTCAGATTTTCTTAATCAATATGAAAGTGGTTACTTTTAAATACAACTATTAATGCAGTTGACTACCTTTTGAGTCCTTGAACTATAACTGGAACGATTATTTTGCAAGCTGTGCCCAACCCCATCCAACTACTTTTTTCTGAAATCCTGAGCTAGCAACCTGACTTCTTAATGGATAATAATGATAGAGTTTGGCATGAATTACAGCACAGCAAATGGTGTTGATCAAAGAGGTTGGCAGAACAAGCTAGCCTTCAGCAGCATAATGCAGACTCTCCTGATGGAGCTGCAAATGGCTTCTTTCCAAAAGAACGGCTGTTGATCTGTTGCTTGACGTGCAGAAAAGGAGAGACTTAAGAAGAACAGGAAGCAAATTGCAAAGCCTTTTTCATTTGCAACATATATTTATTTAGCAATGGCTAGTTTTGAAGGACCATGTGTCATCCATGAGACAACCATTTCCTGATCTTAACTACAATGACTGTGTGCCCTGAGTTAATAGACATTTGTCCATGACAGCATTTATAGTAGACTGCCATATCAGAACACAAGAGGCTTATAGCTGTAAGCTCAGGGTTTGGAAAGTTACCTTAGAAATAATTAGCATCAGTTACAGACCAAGTCCCCAAATAGTTCTGATTGTATCCATAAGTAACAATTTATTTTTCAGTTTCTCATAAGTAGATAAAATAGATTATTTTGTCACTAAGAAACACCTTAATCTTTTAATTAAACAGAATGAGTCGTACAATTCTCATAATTATGAAAATAGCACAGGTTGAGCATTCCTTATCCAGAATTCATATATATATATATATATATATATATATATATATATATATTCCAAAATTTGAAACTGAGCCCATAGATGGCTAAGAAAGTAACAACTTTGCTTTCTGGTTGTTCAAATAATAATAATAATAATAATAATAATAATAATAATAATAATAATAATCGTCCAACATGTGATCCAATGAAAAGGCCAGCATAGTGATCTTGTTTGCTGTGTACTAAACTTGTTGTACATCAAAAAAACCAAGATTATGGCAACAAGAATGATTGACAACTGGAAAATAGAGGGAGAAAATGTGGGGGCCGTGACACACTTTGTATTTCTAGGTGCAAAGATTACTGCAGATGCAGACTGTAGCCAGGAAATCAGAAGACGCTTACTTCTTGGGAGGAGAGCAATGTCCAGTCTCGATAAAATAGTAAAGAGTAGAGACATCAGACTGGCAACAAAGATCCGCCTACTCAAAGCCATGGTATTCCCTGTAGTAACCTATGGATGTGAGAGCTGGACCTTCGGGAAGGCTGAGCGAAGGAAGATCGATGCTTTTGAGCTGTGGTGTTGGAGGAAAGTTCTGAGAGTGCCTTGGACTGCGAGAAGATCCAACCAGTCCATCCTCCAGGAAATAAAGCCCGACTGCTCATTGGAGGGAAGGATACTAGAGACAAAGTTGAAGTACTTTGGCCACATCATGAGGAGATAGCAAAGCCTAGAGAAGACAATTATGCTGGGGAAAGTGGAAGGCAAAAGGAAGAGGGGCCGACCAAGGGCAAGATGGATGGATGGCATCCTTGAAGTGACTGGATTGACCTTGAAGGAGCTGGGGGTGGTGACGGCTGACAGGGAGCTCTGGCTTGGGCTGGTCCATGAAGTCACGGAGTCAGAGACAACTGAACGAATGAACAACAATAATCTTGTTGTGTATCAAATAATAATACACTTTATTTATATTCTGCTCCTCTCCTCTAAGGCACTCAGAGCGGATTACAGCATTTACATACACAGTCAAACATTCAATGCCTTTACAATAATATATAATGAAATGGACAAACACAAACAAAGGCAGAGGCTTCTCCTTTCATTTCCAGCTTCTGGAGGCAGTACTCATCTTTGGCTCTGGGAGGTGCTTTTTTCTCCATTTTCAAGCTGTGTCAGCACCAAGGATAGTTCATTAGCTCTCTAAAGCTATGGAGTAAAAATCAAACAGATTCTTGGCTCCTGCTGGCAAGGAAGCCATTTGCTATCAGTACTTCCCCGTGCTTCTAGGCTTATGCCACATTGTGCCCAAAATTGGTCCAGCCCTAATCAGGGTTTTGCTATCACCAAGGAGAGAATGAAACTGAAATCAGAGCTTTAGAAATCCTGAAGATGGCTTTTCTCACACCTATGCTGTTCTTTTCACATTGGTATTACCTTATCGGATGCTCCAAGGGCTCTTCACATGAAAGTGAATGTGCCTCTTTTTGCAAAACTAATTGGTATAATTTGTTTTGCTCCTTCATAAAGCTGTTGAGCAGTTTACAGAAATGAACTTTGTAAAATTCAGATTTCTTTGGTGATGAGTCATGGGAGAAGGTAGAGCATGTTCACACTCTCCCTGAACTGTACATTCTCTCTAACCCGGTCTGAAACTAACCACTGCCTCACACAGTCTTGCAAATATGCTTATTTTTCTTCATGAATCATTTGGAATAATTTTCTTAGGGGAGGAGATCATAGTATTTCCCAGGAGAGGCTTTGTGGTTTGTTTGTTTTTTAAAATAGTGTTTTAGAGTGGCTGAAGGAAGGTCACCTGTCAGTCACAGAAATGATTACTGTCTACCAAGCTACAGCAAAATCTGTTGTTGGGATGGATTCTTTAGCAACTGCTTGGAAAGCACAGGGTTTCCATATGTTGTGTTTTTATGTTGTTTACTCATTCCTTTCCCATTTATACTATATGACAGCTGTCAAAGCTCTAGCCTTTGTCAAGGCAGAAAATCCCCCTAGTAAGGCCTACTGCAGTCTCCTTCAGATGGTGACATGACAGGCCACTGAAGCTCAATCTGCATTCAACTTGCTGGTTGGCAGCCTTTCAGGGGACACCAGTCAAAACAAATGCACCAAGGATGTTATTTTTTTTCAGAGAAAAATGCCTGTACCCAAACAGAAAGAGCTAGTAAAAAAAGATTCTCATTTTTCAATAATTTGAATCTATTTTATAGCATGCAGCATGAGCAAGATAGAATGGGAAGCATTCATATTAAAAGCTCCTTTGATAGTGTGATTCCAGGAGCCCCCAGTGGCACAGTGGGTTAAACCCTTGTGCCAACAGGACTGAAGACCGACAAGTCACAGGTTTGAATCCAGGGAAAGCAAGGATGAGCTCCTTCTGTCAGCTCCTGCTCCCCATGTGGGGACATGAGAGAAGCCTCCCACAAAGGATGTCATATTTTATTACCCTATCTGTTTAGCCTTTATGCTAAATTTATCATACATTACACAGGACTAGACTCAGAGGAAGGAGTCCTCTAGTGCATAGGATATACAGAATAGTTCCTTGTGATTCAACCAGAAAGACACGTACAGGTACCTAAGCCACATTTCTGTGTGTGCATGCCATTGACAGATTTCTGGCTATTACATATTTAGATGGCTTCTTCAGATAAGAGCCAATTCAGTGGGAGTCGTCCTTGAAAGTGCAACAAACACTCTTCACAGTAGGATGAAACGAGGCATAAGTGGATAGTTCTCTCTCCTTTGGCCTGCAACATTTCTGGTTTGTTCACAAGAGACTTGGTAGAAATGTAAAGACTGTTCCACAATGCAGACCGGTCCCATCATCTTGGTTTTAAAAACACTGACACTCCTAGTTGGAGATCTTTAAGAGCGTGACACACAACAGCAGTCTAGAGGATAACTAGAGTCATACTTGCAAGTCATCTGATGGAAAGTATCACTGTGGGGAAAACTGTTTTGAAACATGTGCTGGTACGGCTGTACCAGGAGCTCCAACTTCATTTTCTTTCTATTAAATGTCTGCATGCATTCCAAAGTTTCAGGCATTCTGCAAAGGTGACTTCCTTTGGTTTGTATTTATAGGGCCAATGACCCATCAATCATTGTTAGGTTTTGGTTCCGCCCCTTTCCCCAGGGCCCTGGGAGGAGAGGGAGCCATTTTTAGTTCAGTCTTACAGAAGGAAATTAAGCTACACGACATGGACCAGCTCCACCTGCAGAAAAGCTTCATTTCCTACAGCTTTGGGGAAAACAGCTTTGGGGAAAACAGCTTCAGGGGAAACAGCTTCGGGGAAAACAGTTTTACAGACCCAAAGAACTCCAGCTGGAGAATCTACAAAGCCTTGACTGGTAGGTCTCCTCGGGACCCAAGACGTAGTTTGGAACCGGTAGTAGGACCCACATCAGCAAAGCCTAGATAGTAGATTGCCTGGGAGAGGTTAAAAAAGGGTTTTCCTTTCAAAAGAAAAGAAATAGTTCTCAAAGCCAGTTGTCTGTCCCTTGTGGACAAGATTAAGAAAGTCACCAGTCATTTGTATGATTGTTGTTGAAGATTGAAGAAGTATTTGTTTAATTTGTTCAATAATAAAGGACTTTGTTAAACCTTTCAAGCCTCTAAAGTCTCTTCCAGAGGAAAATCCTTAGGGCCTCTCTATCAAGGTACCCTGGCTTCCCGCTGGGCACAAAGTGCACGTCCTGTTCAAAAGACAATTATTACAGGCCCAGCGCATGACAGCACAAAACATGTTAAGAACAGTTTTTGGGGAAAAAATCTATTTCCAAAATACAAGCACATGATCCCTTCTGTCTATCATTGAAGTGGAACATAAATAGCATGGAAACAACATTTCCATCACTAATAAACAAGTGTTCTCAGGCATGGAAATGTCATGTGACTCAGCATTGACGCAAGAATGTCGAGAAGCATCTCCACAAAACTCCTATTTCGGGAACAGGAGGCTCTTTGAATGTCTTTAGGTTCAAGGTTGTTTGCAGAAGGAAAAATTTCAGCAGCAGGTTACATATTATAAAAATGTAATGAGCAGTAATTCCTCACGTACCAAACAGCCATGCCTGAGGTAAAGAACAGCGCAGAAAAAAAAGATAAAAAAGTCATGATTCCAAAGGTGAAGGCATGTGAGTTTCTTATAGCAAAACTGAGGAAGGTTACTGTGGCAAAGACTAAGGTTTTCATTATAGTAGAGGTGTATGTTGTAATAAATATTAGTCATTAAAAAGGACTGAAGAAATTGTGAGGGTCAAGGAGCCATTTTTACCTATCATTCAATCCCAACGGGAATATTGTAAGACAGGAGGAATTGTCCAGAAATAACAAATCTTGCCTTAGGGGGACTTGAGGGTACCATATAAATACTATTTTCTCTCCCAACCTCATTTTAGGTCAGAAAATACTTTTTAAAAGGAACTAGCCAGAAAGCCATTGCTGTTTATAAAAGGGACAATTTCAGTCCTGAAGCAGACTGAAGTGGAGGAGGAATAGCCTTTATGGCCAAAACATTCACCCTGAGACTTCTGGAAGCACAATTTGCTATTTTTAGGAATTGAAGAGGGAATTGAGATGCTTTGTTTCAGCGTGTTACAAGACTCTATGTTGTTTTTTAAACCCAATGGCAATTTGTACAATGTCTTTGAATTTTGATGGCTTTCAGATATGTAATAACTGGGATCTGATCTAAATGGCACATGGTCCCTGGATCTGTGGCATAAGTCGATCCAACCCCAGTGGTCGCAATGCTGCGGTGGATGTTTTTTTTAAAAAAAATGTGAGTTACATTTATATCCCACTTTTTTCCAATATATGTGCTATATGTGGTACTCTGTTCCATTTTATCTACAGAGCAAGTCTGTGTACTAGGTTAGGCTAAGAGTCAGCAATGTGCCCAAGGGTATCAGTGTATTTCATGTCTCATTTGAAAGTTGAAGCTAGATCTCAAAGGTCACAGTCCAAAACTCTAACCCAGGGGTCCTCAAACTTTTTAAACAGAGGGCCAGGTCACAGTCCCTCAAACTGTTGGAGGCCAGATTATAATTTGAAAAAAAAATGAATGAATTTCTATGCACACTTGCACATATCTTATTTGTAGTGCAAAAACACTTAAAAACAATACAATAATGAAAATGAAGAACAATTTTATCAAATATAAATTTATTAGTATTTCAATGGGAAGTGTGGGCCTGCTTTTGGCTGATGAGATAGGATTGTTGTTGTTGTTGTGTGCTTTCGAGTCGTTACAGACTTAGGTTGACCCTGAGCGAGGGCCGGGTAAATGACCTTGGAGGGCCGCATCCGGCCCCTGGGCCTTAGTTTGAGGACCCCTGCTCTAACCCTTGAACTACACTCCTGCCACACATCAAAAATCATTGTTGAAAGCAGTTCATAGGATGTCAGACAGTTGTAATTAAAAGTATCCCCTCCTGTGAAAAGGTCATTGCTATTTTCAGGAATAGAAAGTCAGTGCAACAGGTATAGAATCTAGTAAGCTATGCAAGGTAGGTAATATTCCTGTACAGGCAGTAACCAAGTTACAGACCAGGGAGTAGGGGTTCGGTTTGTGCCGGATGGGTTTACACTCCCCTTGAAGACACAGGTTTGCAGTTTGGGGGTCCTCCTGGACTTGGCATTGAACCTGGAGGCCCAGGTATCAGTAGTGGCCAGGAGAGCCTTTGCACAATTAAAACTTTTGTGCTAATTGTGCCTGTTCCCTAAGAAGCCAGATCTGGCCATAGTGGTACATGCTGTAGTTACATTCCATCCATGCACTCTATGTGGGGCTGCCTCTGAAGAGTGCTCGGAAACTTCAGGTGGTCCAAAGAGCTGCAGCCAGGTTGCTAACTGGGGATGGCTGAAGGAATCCGACAACCCCCCTGTTGCAACAGCTCCACTGGCTGCCAGTCTATTTCTGGGCACAATTCAAAGTGCTGATCATGACTTTTAAAGCCGTAGACGGTTCAGGTCCAGGCTATTTAGCTAACTGCATCCTCTTGTATGAACCTGTCAGACCATGAGTTCTTCAGAAAGGCACTTCTCTCGGTCCCACCTCCATCTCAAGCTCAGTTGGTGGGAACAAGAGAGCGGGCCTTCCTTTTCGGTGGCTGCCCCCTGACTCTAAAATGCCCTTCTTCCCAGAAAAGCCAGAATGGCTTCCTCCTTGCTTTCCTTCCAGCAGCAGACTAAACCTTTTTTTTATTTAGACAGGCTTTTAAAGATCAATTCAGGGGGGTATTGTGGTTTTTAACTTTGAATGTAATGATTTTTAACTGGAAATTTCTTAATATTGTTTATATTTCATCCTGTTTAATGTTTGTAGATTTGTATATTTTAAATGGTTATGCTAATGCTTTGTGTTAAGCCAGGGGATATAAAGCGAGGAATAAATAAATATAATAAACAAATAAATACGTACAAGACAGGTTCTGTAGGTTGGTTCTTAAGCTGAATTTGTATATGAGTTGGAAGAGATACATTTTTAAAATGTACCTCCAGCCATATGTAGAACCTATCCAATTTGTTGTCAGTCCACTCCTTTGGGCTTTATGCAAATCTACCATTTGCCAAAATATATGATCCTGTGCTTTGCTTTTCCATTTCTGGCCAAATAACTTAACCATTGGTTCATCTCATCAAATACGAGGTCTGCACAAGGGCTACTTATTTATTATTCATTTACTTTATTTGTATACCGCTGTTCTCAGCCCTTAGGCGACTCACAGCGGTTAACAACAGAACAGCAAAAATTCGATACTACTTATGGTCTTTTGGTATCCAGTTCATTAGTTGACATGCCCATCAGTTGTCTTTTGTTCATGCTATATGTCATGTCCATCTTCTACATACACACACACACATACAAGCCTTGGATAGCATAGGGAAGGGATAATACTCCTGTGGTGTTTGGTTTGCTGTCTATGCCCCTGTTCAGAAGATTTCACCTCACTTTCTGTCCCTGTGATAATTGGATTTTGAAAATTTTGCTTGTTGTGGAAACAAGGATAGAGATAAAGCTTCAGTGGAGACACCTTTTCCACATGATAATTCTTCCAGGAATGGATATGTCTTCCTAGGGGTTCCTGTTGTCAATCCTGTTCTTAACTATGAGTCAATCATAAGTCGTATATTTGTAACTCATGGACTGCCTGTACTTGTAAAAGCCATCTGGCAAATGCACTTTTGAGATAGTTCACAAACTCCAACTCTCTTCCCATGGATTTTGGGGAATGCATTGCTGGTCTCCAGGAATGCATCCATACTGTAGAATAAATACGGTTTGATACCATCTTAACTGCCATGCTATGGAATACTGAGAGCTTTAATTTGATAAGATCATTAGCCTTCTCTGCCATACTTATTTCTAAATTATGTACAGAATGATATGCATGGGCAGTTGGCTGCACAGCTCTCTGGTTCTTTGGTCCATTCAGATCTTTGCCCCTTTCCCTATCATGAATAATACAATATGGGTTGCACCAGCAAAAGTTTTACCTCAAAGAATTTTAATGCCATAATTGCATACATACATTCAAGTTGCATCTGCTTTTTCCCTCCCTCTATGGTGTTTATAAAGGCGTTTAATCACATTTTAATGTCTAGATTGACCTACTTTACTCAAGATAATCCTTTACTCAAAGTCAGTTCCCATGTTGACAGTATCTTTTGCTTGAAAGGCAGTTCAGCCCAAGTCCAGTATATATTAGCCTATGAAAATCTTATCAAGTCTGCATCTTTTTGTTCTTTTTGTAGTGTGTTTCTCTGGGAGGGGAAAGAAGAATCAATGACTGGGTGTCAAGGGGATCAACAGTGAGACAGAACTAGAGACACTACTGTTGCAGGAAATTGGCATATCCCAATTTTGAAATGAATAAATACAAGTTAAAAGTACTTATAAAATTGAATAGAATGCAACCTATGGCAATGAAGCAGTAAAAAAAAAACCCAACAACAACAGACTTATCAACTCTATCTGAATTTTCTTTGGCTTTTCTTTATATGCCCAATATAATTGTTTCTCTGGAGGCTCTTAGTACCTAAACCTGCTGTGTGGCACATCATTAATAAACTACCTTGACATTTACATTTTCATCTTCTGAGTGAGGCCTGACTTCTTACACAAATGATTGAGGTAAAGAACAGTCGTATTTTAACCACGTTCAAGGACATGCTAATGAGTTATAGCTTTCATGATGGCTGAGGTCAACTTCTGAAAGTGGATGAGTCATTCGAGGGATAGCCTTGCAAGTCGATATAGGCTTAAATAAATCTACCATCTCAGAAATCAAGGCAGATTGAAAAAATGAAATCTTTTTCCTATCCCCATAGCTCAGAAACATATTTTGCAGTTTCATAGTCACTAAAATAATCTGTTAGGTATAATTCCGTATGCCTGAATGTCAGTGACCTGGTTTATTTAGCTGTCACCTTGTTTCCTATTTATGTGCCACAAATACACATTCATGTGGTTTTGCTAAGTTGCATTACTGCTAAGTTGCCTATCCTCTTGCACAACCGTGTACAATTATAGATACATCCTCATTAGAAATCCATCCATAAACATTTAATGCAAATTATATATACATCTACATGAATGTTATCTGGATACTGTGTTTCTTCCACAACTGAGAAAGTGCAACTATGGACATAATGTGAATAACACTAGTATAAGTAAGTACCCAACAGGATTTCAAGCTGCAACTACAGGTATTTATGAATAATAAGAGAACATTAAGAACCACCAATCTGCTCTGGCTCAAATTGTGATCTGAACTGTAAAAGTAAACCCTAACTTCCCCTACTGTCCAAATCCCACTTTAATACTCTTTGTTCCATCCAGTAACCCCTGCTCTCCACAAAATATCTCCCTCTTTTTAATTAAAAGGAAACAGTTTACCCAAGTGACATGGAAATGTAGTGGATAACTCCAGATGTAGAAGGAGGCCTTGGATCATGCAGGAAACTTAGTTTTCAGACAGACTATTGTAATAATGAAATTCAATCTTCAAGGATGTCAGTTCCCTTTTGGGTGTCATCTTCAGCCGCCATCACTGGGGCCATCTCTGCTCCCAAACTTTTCAATTGATCATTGATCTCCTGTTATGCCTTGGTGTCACGAAACCCATCCTCCACTTGTTGGACTCCTCCTATGCTGCACTCAAGCAGGGAATTGCATGTTACCTTACAGTTTGTTGCTACCCAGTAAGGTGGCTTCCTCTGGCCAGCAGTTGACTTTGTATCCAAGGAAGTAAGCAATTAATGATGTGAATGGGTTATTGTAGGTTTGTAGGCTGTTGTAGAAGAACATGGCCATACAACCCAAAAAACCTACAACAACCCAGTGATTCATGCCATGAAAGCTTTCGATAATGCAATGATGGCAGTGCCCTCATCCTCCCATGCTCCCCAAAAAGGAATAGAGGAAAATATTACTATCTAGAGTGGTGGTTCTCAACCTGTGTCCCCAGGTGTTTTGGTCTACAACTCCCAGAAACCCCAGTTAGTTTACCAGCTGTTAGGATTTCTGGGAGTTGAAGGCCAAAACATCTGGAGACCCACAGGTTGGGAACCACTGATCTAGAGGAAGAGATAGATAGATAGATAGATAGATAGATAGATAGATAGATAGATAGATAGATAGATGATAGATAGACAGACAGACATACAGAGAGAGAGAACAAATGTTTACAATAAATGGCAAACTTCTCAAGTTACAATCATCTGAAAAGTTCGATGACTACCTGTGGATCTCACGTTGCATCGGTTCCAGTGTTAACACTGTAATATACTTACTTTTTTGTGACTCCTGATCTCAACTCAATCTATTTTTATCATGCCACCACATACTTAGAGGTATACAAACCTCCTTCAGGCTATAGAAAATGTTCCGCCTTCACACTCCTACAGATTTTCCCTCAGTTTCTGTAACTACTAGTTACAGATGGGCAAAGATCCTTGCTGTCGTATTCATATACTATAGTAATCTTCCATCTCTTTCCCCACTAGACATCCATCATTCCAAAAAAGGGACCGTTCCAGTAAATCTTTTAATTCAATAAAGCATCCCTTCATATTATTCAAAATCTTGATATCTATTAAATGATCACATCCCTTTTTCATTAGGTTAACAATACATTGGTTTGTTTTTTTTTAAAAAAAAATACACTATCTGAAGTACAAGTATAATTCTAGGTAAAACCTTTTTTAATTCATGGAAATTCTCTTCAACGATGACACATTTAATCTCTACCATCCTAACATATCCATCTCAATTACACTCTGCATCTTAACAGGATTATTTTAAAGCAAGATACTATCATTCATTTTAGCAACACCTAATGTTAAACTTTAAAATAAATAAAACATCCCTTTAGAATGCTAACATTTCCAATGTACATTCTAAATGGTTTTTCTAACATCTTACAACAGCAATCCATCATTTTATAAAGTCATATTATATATGAGTTCACTTTAAAATCATATAATAGAAATCTCAGTCTTGTTGACCTCATATTTCCCCATTAATCCACCTGAATGTTGTAACCAGAGTTGTTAACCAATTCTAACTTGTGACTCGCTTTATATTAACTCTTGGCTTTGCTCCCACCTTACAGACTTGAACATATTCCCTTGCCATTGTTTAAACAGTACATCCATTGTCAGAACAAATGCTATCTGAAATAGAAACATCATTCTGGGCAAAACATTCCTTTTCATCAAAGAAATATTGACAGATTTAATCTCCCCCATCCTGTCATGTCTTTCTTCATTCCACTTGGTATCTTTAAAAAATCTTTTTGAGACAGGATACAATCAACATTCATCTTAACACCCCAATATTCATAATTCTTCTCAGTTTTAAAAGCTATTCTATCCATCAACTCAATTTGATATTCTAAATTCACATTTTTCATTAACTTAAAAGCTTGACAACACACCATTTTTGATAACACAGTCAACAACAAAAATTATTGATGTCTTGGTTTTTAGGCTGCTTTCTGGGGTTATTTGGGGCACTGGTTCAGAAGATGGCCTTGGATAGACAGCCTCAGCTCCAGTGTCCTAGATATGGTGCCAGTTTTGGAATCAGAAGGTCAGGTATGCCTAGAAACAATGCTTACATTTGAGACACCAAAATGTGTGTTTGCCAGTATAATGCCATATTATCCACATAATGGCACACACAAAAAATCCATTGCTTTATTTTTGCACTCTAATCAATTCATGTATTCTTCAAGTGCTTTGATTTCCAGTTTCCATTCTTCTCCTTTGCCAGCCATGCCAATCAACAAACATTGTTTGCCATATTAATCCCAATCTATAGCTGATGCACTCCTTGGGGACAGAAAGGTACAGCGTGGATTCAGGAGACGGGCTCTAGGATTCCTCCAACAAAATCTTTATTAAGTTTCCCAGCATACCACGAACCAATCACAAACTGTAAGTGAATATCTATATATATAAAAATGCTCTGTGCATAATGAGTGCCTTAAAAACCAAAGAACCAATGAAGGAAATCACACCAAATTTGGCAATAAAATGTCTCACAACACAAGGAGTGACCATCACTCAAAAAATTATGATTTTGTCATTTGGGAGTTGTAGCTACTGGGATTTATAGTTCACCTACAATCAAAGAGCATTCTGAACTCCATCAACGATGGAATTGAACCACACTTGGCACATAGAACTCCCATGACCAACAGAAAATATTGGAAGGGTTTGATGGGCATTGACCTTGAGTTTGGGAATTGTAGTTACCTACATCTAGAGAGCACTGTGAATTCAAACAATGATGGATCTGGACCAAACTTGGCACAAGCACTCAATACGCCCAAATATGAACACAGATGGAGTTTGGGGAAATAGACCTTGTCATTTGGGATTTGTAGTCACTGAGATTCACAGTTCACCTACAATCAAAGAGCATTCTGAACCCCACAAACAACAGAATCAGGGCAAACTTCCCACACAGCACCCCCATGACCAACAGAAAATACTTAAGGCCATCCAATCCAACTCCCTTCACCAGGGCAAAAAAATGTAATCAAAGTCCTCCTGACAAAGAGCCATCCAGCCATAGATATAGATAGATATGATTCACACACAGAGAGAGATATAGTATCATAGATTTGAAAGGGACCCCTAAAGAAGGACAATGATATGTTGCATGTTCCAGGGTGGGCAAACCAGACACTCCCCACATCAACACTGAAAAAGAAACAGCAAGAAATACTGTTTACCCACAAGCATAAAGAAATTACATATATTAGAAACCAGCACTTTCTCATTACTTTATTTTCCAGTTCAACAGATTGGGCCACAGCAACGCGTGGCAGGGGACAGCTAGTACTTTCTAAACAATGAGGTAGTGAATCGTAATTTGTAGCAACCACAGCAAATGTCCACTTTTTCACATGTCTATAAAAAACCCATGCCTATAAACAAGATTTATGTCAAATTTGGGAAATTCCCCTGACATCTTGCCTTGGTCAACGATGCAATAAATTGGCTTCTGATCCTTCCCTCTAGCTTTGGGTGTCTTTACAGCAGCAGTTTTGGAGCCAGCACACTGGGAAAATGGACCCTAAGATTTTGGACAATAACGGGAACATGCCATTATGTTGGCACTGTGCATGGCAATGTCAAGGATGCTGTGAGTGTATACAAAATGGGGGATGCAAGGGTTGAGACAGGCCACAGGCTCTACATTGGTCAGCCCTACCCTAAATATTTTGGGGGTGAAGGAAACACAGGGAAACTCTCTGGCTGCTGAAACAGAAAAGCTTCAGCCTTTGCCAAATGTAGATTTCAGTAACTTTTTAGAAAGTCCAATTTCTAGAGAGTACTTTAAAAGAAGCAGATTAATTTCCGGTACCATGAGAGTCATCTTTCTGTGGCTTCATGAAGTTGTCCTCTTTGCTTCTGACATTTCCATGACAGTCCCCAAGCACTGGAAAATTGCTACTGTTATCCACAGATGAAATGTAAACAATTCCACATGGGGTTTCTGTTGCCTTTCGCATTCCCATCTTGCCACGAACTATGCATTTGGAGGTTTTGAAATGCTAATGGCACATAATTTGACAGGATATTGAGACTGTTCCCCAGCATCTCTGGAGAATATCTTCCCTCATTTGTTCTATTCAAGTAAAGTCACTCACATTTTTTATAAGGAAAGAAGAACATTTTTTTAGAGAAGAGTGTGCTTTTTTAATGTCAGCAGGAGGCTGGGGGATCTCTCTGCCTGATGGAGCATAAGCGACTGCACCACTAGATTAGAGATGTGGAAATGGAGTTTCCAAGAATTTATGTCTCTTCTGCCAAAAGAATCATGGCACAGTTTAATACAGACCTTTAAAAAAACCAAAGAGTTCTCATATCAAAAAGCATTAGGATTATAGTCATGGAGGGTGTAGAAATAAACAGCAGGTGATCAGAACAGCTGTTGTTTTCTTTGCTTGCCATTTCAATGATGAAGCTGTGCAGAATTGGTCATATCCCTCCGAACAGGTCCTTATGAATGAATGGCAAAGAGAGCTGGCAGATTGAGCACTAACATTTCATCTCTGTAAACAAGAGAGATCAAGCTGTTTTTTTTTAAAGGAAAGAGAAGGGAAAGAACAAAAAGAAAAGGAAAAGTGAGTGCTAATTTAACGTTTTACATTGAGGGCTTTTGGAGGATTTATGCTGGTCTATGACTATATGCAATCTTTGATTTGCATTGATGTTTAATAAGGTCTGTTCCAACTCTTGAAAGGTAGTTTTGGTCTTGAATGTGTGAATTAACAATCACATACACAAAGGCTAAGGAACTGAGTGCTTAGGGAAGGTTTTCACACAAATAATAATAATAATAATTTTTTCTTCGTGGTCTCTGCGAATGCACACTTGTGGAGAGACTGCGCCTGCGCGGGCTCCAACAGAAACTTCTACATTTTAAAACTTTTCAAGCTGGGTAACCCCGCCCAGCAGGGGATAAAAGGGCGCCCCGCGCACACCGATCCAATTTCCTTTTTTTCCGCTGCACGGCTCGCTTCGGTACTTCTATTAGATAGTTTTCTCTACAGAGATTTCCTCGAGTTGTTCAACAATATTATGTCAACAACTCGCTTCAAAAGATGCGCGAATTGTCCGAAGAAGATCCCTGATTCGGACAAGCACGCTCTTTGCCTTTTGTGTCTCGGAGAGGCACACATTACTTCTTCGTGTCGTCATTGTCAATCGTTGACGGCACAGTCCCGTAAGAACCGGGTCCATCGGCTTCGATACCTCCTGTACCAGCAGACGTTGGCTCCGGTACCTTCAACATCGACATCGACGTCAGCTGCGGTATCCAGGCCTTCGACATCAGCTTCGACGTCGAAAGCATCGACATCAAAATCTGTCGATCCCTCGACGGAGGCCGAGCCTCCCCAGACAAGGGCGAAGAAGGCTGCGCAGAAAAGGCCGAGAACAGCCATGTCGA
>NW_026845477.1:153715920-153771707 GCF_025583915.1 Anolis sagrei ordinatus | reverse complement strand
ATTGTTCCAGAGAATGTCTGACGAGGATCGCACTGCCCTCTCCACCCTGGCTCAAGAGGCGAACTCTCTGGCACATCATCAGATGCAGATGGCCAAACACACGAGGGACACTGCGGGCAAGATGATTGCTCACGCCGTGGCAATCAGGAGGCATGCCTGGCTTAGATCCTCTGGCCTCTCTACATCGTCGAGGCAGGTGATCGAAGACCTTCCGTTCGATGCCCTGGGGCTATTCAATGCAGGAACGGACGACAAACTGAAGTCAAATCACGACTTCAAGACCTTGGCTTCTAAGTGTGGGTTCGAGAATCAGAACCAGGCGCAGAGGACCAGATGGTTCCAGTACAAACGCCGACACACGGTCCCGTACCGCACCATACAGTACCGCCAACCAGCCCGTCCCCTGCATACCTCCCAACAAACCCACCCTCAACAACCCCAACAGCAAAGGAGGCAGCACCAGCAGCAGCGTTCGTGGTCCCGTCAAGCTTCTGGAGGCAATCAGGCCAGGCGCCGCATTTGACGCCCTAATGGACGATACCGTTTGCTCTTTCGTTACAGATGTTGTTCCCATGTCCCTCCCAATGGTACCCGCCCTCATCCTTCCATCCTGATCGACACCATTCGGGGATCGCCTGACAAACTTTCTCCCTGCATGGGAAAATATCTCCTCAGATGCATGGGTTTTAAAGATTGTCGACGAAGGCTATGCATTGGAGTTCGAAGAGCTCCCACCAACAGGGCAGATTGTTGATACCGAACCATCCTCGGCAATTCTGACAGAGGTCGAGACCTTGCTTCTGAAAGGGGCAATTTCCCCTCTTCCGGACTCTCAAAACCATCGAGCCTTCTTCTCCAGGTACTTTACTGTCCCGAAGCCGGATGGCTCCCTCCGTCCAATCCTCGATCTCAGAGACTTAAACTCCTTCATCGAACCCCAAAAGTTCCGGATGGTGACGGTATCGTCCATTCTTCCTCTCCTCAGATACGGAGACTTCTTCGCGTCCGTCGATCTCCGGGACGCTTACTTCCATCTCTCAGTCAGAAAACATCACAGACGCTTCCTGGCCTTCAGGGTAGTGGGACAGACGTATGCCTTCAACGTGCTCCCGTTCGGGCTCGTGAAGGCATCGAGAACTTTCACCAAATGCATGTCGGTGGTCGCAGCAGCCCTCAGAAGGGAAAAAATCCGCATTTTCCCATACCTAGACGACTGGTTGTTGGCAGCACGCTCCCCGGACCTCCTGCGAACGCAGGTGGCAAGGACGCTTTCCCTCCTCGAAGACCTGGGCCTCCAGCTAAACGAGGAGAAATCTCATCTCGAGCCCACCACTTACATAAAGTTCATCGGCACCATGTTCGATTCTCTCTCTCAGTCAGTTTTCCTTCCAGAAGAGAGATTCAGGGCTCTTCGAGCCGAAGCACTCAAAGTGCGTCGAGCCCGAGTGGTCCCGGCGAAGCAGATTCAGGTCCTCCTCGGGCATATGGCCTCCACGGTGATGGTGACACCATTGGCGAGACTCCGCTTCCGTCCCCTCCAGAGATGGTTTCTGGACCACTTCAATCCCATGCGGGACAGTGCTGCGAAGCGCTTGCTGATACCAAAGTCGGTAAAGGACTCCCTGAGCTGGTGGATGAATTGCCAGCATGTCTGCAGAGGCATTCCATTCCACCCAGAACCCCCAGCTGTCACGATCACGACGGACGCCTCGATGTTCGCATGGGGATGCCATANAGAGATGGTTTCTGGACCACTTCAACCCCATGCGGGACAGTGCTGCGAAGCGCTTGCTGATACCGAAGGCGGGAAAGGACTCCCTAAACTGGTGGATGAATTGCCAGCATGTCTGCAGGGGCGTTCCATTCCACCCAGAACCTCCGACCGTCACAATCACGACGGACACCTCGATGTTCGCATGGGGATGCCATACAGGAGAACTCTCAGTCCACGACCTCTGGTCTCCACAGGAAAGACAGTGCCATATAAATTACTTGGAATTGCTGGCAATCTTCAAAGCCCTGAGGGCATTTGCCCTCCTGGTCACGGGGAAGTCTGTCCAGATCCTCACGGACAACATGGTGGCAATGTTCTATGTGAACAAACAAGGAGGGACGGGCTCAAGAAAACTTCTCAAGCTGTCAATGGAACTTTGGGACTGGTGTGTAGCCAGGTCGGTGTCGATAACAGCTTTACACCTCCCGGGCGAGATCAACATCGAGGCGGACGCACTCAGCAGAACCAGGGCAACCTCTCACGAATGGAGGTTGAACCCCGACAAACTGGCCAAGATCTTCAGGGATTGGGGCCTCCCAGCCGCAGACCTCTTCGCGTCGCCGCAAAATGCTCAGCTCCCTCAGTTCGGTGCTCGGCTTGCTCCGAACACAGTACCAGGGTGTCTCGGAGACGCGTTCCTGTTGGACTGGTCGAGGCATCTGCTCTACCTCTTCCCTCCCTTCCCGCTCATCCCGAGGGTGATCGAGAGGATTCAGTCGGCGCAAACGAACTGCATCTTGATAGCACCGGAGTGGCCACGACAACCGTGGTTCTCGGTCCTTCTCCAGTTATCCGAGGGATGGATGAGGCGCCTTCCACTTCGGCAGGATCTACTCTCCCGGGAAGACGGTCAGCTTCTCCACCCAGACCTCGCTTCTCTGCATCTTTCGGCGTGGAGGATCCGGTCCTGAGGTCCCTGTGTCCAGGAGTTCTTCCAATCCTGGAGGCAGCTCACAAGCCAGCAACCAAAAAGTGCTACTCAGCGTGCCTCAACCGCTTCCAGGCCTTTCTCTCCGAGAAGGGCCTAGACGACCATCGACCGTCGGTACCGTCAATTCTCTCGTTCTTGCTGCACCTTACTGAACGAGGCTTGTCGCTATCGTCACTCAAGTCTCACCTGGCAGCCATATCTTGGCAACTTCAGCGGACAGGTGAAGCTTCCTTATTTAAGGAGAGCTCCGTGAGGTCTTTCCTGCGAGGTTTCTTTTTTTTTTTTAAATATAATTTTTTATTTGAAGGTTTTTAGTATTGCTTACAGTCACCACGCATACAGGTTACAGTAGACATTAATTAATTCTTTCGGCTTGCATCTGTACATTTGTACAATCATCAACATTATCTTTTCAATACAATCAATTACATCCCCGCCGAAGTTTCTCATACAACAATAATATCGGTTCCTATCTCCACTTGCGCCTTCACTCTATCTATTCCTAACTCAAGGGGGGGAAGGTGGAGGGGTCAGGGGAAGGGAAAGGGAGGGGGGTAATTGGGGTGAACAAGGAGGGGGAGTGGATTGTGTGTTCTGATTCATACTTCCATACATCCCTGTAACTTCCCAACAGTTCCTGGGGTAAAATCACACTTGATTGTTTGCTGAATTGCTTTCTGACAAATTGCAGTCGTCAACATTCGATCCCTCATAGGATTAAATTTTTCTTCTCTTTGAGATAACATCTAAGTGGATACCAGTCTATTCTTCTCTTTTTACCTACATCGTATACCATATTAGATAGTGTGTCTAGTTCCATAAAATCCCTTATCTTAAGTAACCATTCCTCTAATGGAGGCAATTCCTTAGATTTCCATTTACTCGCTAACACAGTTCTTGCAGCTGCCGAGAGGTGGAACAATAACCTCTCCTTATTTTGTTCTATTTCAAAATCCAATAAGTGCAAGAGGTAATACTCTGCCTTTAACTCGAACTTTGTAGTATTCCCTGTACCTGTAGGTGGACCTCTTTCCAAAAACTCCTCACTTTTTTGCATTGCCACCAGCAGTGTATAAATGTACCCACTTTTGTACCACACTTCCAGCATAGATTACTTGCATCTTGGGCGGGGTTACCGCCAAAACTTGAAAAGTTTAAAATGTAGAAGTTTCCGTTGGAGCCCGCGCAGGCGCAGTCTCTCCACAAGTGTGAATTCGCAGAGCACCACTCGAAGAAAGATGGTCACAGGTATGTAACCTACCATTATTTATACTCCGATACCATCTCCCCATGGGACTCGGTGCGGCTTACATGAGGCCGAGCCCACAATACAACAATACAAGCAATACACAATAACAATACAATACAAAGCAATTAAAATAAATCTCATAACACAAAAAGCATAAACATTAAACAAAATACAATGCACAATTAAAATCTATGGCTGGGCCAAATGTAATTAAAGTTTAAAAAATAATGCCAGGCATGAACAAGATACAGGAGGTAGGGCGTTGATAGAGACATACAAGCAGTCCTAAATCGATATAAAGTGCTTTTTGGGGACATAATGCTAAGGGTTTGTTATTCTGGGAAGGCACACTGGAACATCCAAGTTTTCAAGCTCATCCTGAAGACTCCCAGGGATGGGGCATGCCTGATGTCCTTAGGAAGTGAGTTCCAGAGTCGAGGGGCCACCACCGAGAAGGCTCTCTCCCTCATCCCCACCAATTGTGCTTGCGATGCAGCTGGGAGCATGAGTAGGTCCTCTCCAGATGAACAAAGAGATTGTGTGGGTTCATATACAGAAATGCGGTCACGCAGGTAGGCAGGTCCCAAACCGTTCAGGGCTTTGTAGGTAAGAACCTGCACCTTGAATTGGGTCTGGAAGATAAATGGCAGCCAGTGGAGCTCCTTAAACAAGAGGGCTGACCACTCCCTGTAAGGAGCACCAGTTAACAACCTGGCTGCCACCCGTTGGACCAACTGAAATTTCTGAGCCATTTTCAAGGGCAGCCCCACGTAGAGCGCATTACAGTAGTCCAATCTGGAGGTGACTAAAGCATGGACCACCCTGGCCAGATCTGCCTTTGCAAGGTATGGTCGCAGTTGGTGCACATGTCTTAGTTGTGCAAAGGCCCTCCTGGCCACCGCCAACGCCTGAGCCTCAAGCGTAAGTGATGTGTCCAGAAGGACACCCAAACTGCGGACCTGTGACTTCAGAGGGAGTGCAACCCCATCCAACACAGATTGCCACCCTATACCCCGGTCTGGTTTACGATCGACCAGTAGGACCTCTGTCTTGTCAGGATTGATCTTCAGCTTGTTCATCCTCATCCAGACAGCCACAGCGGCCACACACACACACACACACAACCCATCTATCTATCTATCTATCTATCTATCTATCTATCTATCTATCTATCTATCTATCTTTCTTTCTATCTATCTATCTATCTATCTATCTATCTATCTATCTATCTATCAACTTTGTTAGACAGACCAGCATATCAGCATTGCCCCAGAAGAGACATCGTGTCATTTCCATTTTCAGCTGGCCTGTGGATGAAAATCAAGGTTTTCCCAAAACTTTAGATGAGGAGAAAACCAAGTGCTGCATTTGTGAGCAGTTTTGATATAGGTTTTATGGGCCCTAATTCATCAAGGGTCATGCTTGTTTAAATTATTTATCCCTACCATGAGGGGAGAATGAATCATTTCGTTTAATAATTAATAATTTAATCAATTTCCTCCCTGCTGTGAAAACATCTTCGTAAGCGTTGCAGTTTTCAAAGAAATTCTTACAGGAGGGAGACAGTATCCTTGCTTGGCCTTCCTCTGCCCCTTCCCCAGCGATGCTAGGCAGTGGCAAGCTGGAGGGAAAGCCAAGCAACAATAACTGTCAATGGCTATGCTCAAGAAGTTAGTCAGGGAGGGTATCTAAGTCAGAATATAGCTGGTGGGGATCATTTTCACTTGGCTTCTCTCCTACTCCTCCCAAACATAGTCCTAAAATGTTCATTGGTAGAGCAAAAGAAAAAGCAAGTGGGGATAATCACACGATTCAGGCACCATGAGGGACTTCTAGGTGTTCTCTGAGTCCCTTTCTACACTGCCATATAATCCAGATTATAAAATCAGATAATCCACATTATCTGCTTTGAACTGGACTATATGAGTCTAAACTGTCATATAATCCAGTTCAAAGCAGATAATCTGGATTTTATATGGCAGTGTAGAAGGGCCCTCAATCTCTAGGAGGATGAAGTCATTTTTGTGTACCAGGTATTGTAACACAGCCAGCAGCGTTCCTTACCTGTCCACCACAAAGTATTGTCCACCACCATAATACGACTATCCATACTTACATCTAGCAAACAATCAAAGAAATACATGGAAAAATTGAATGTATGACTTCAGTGGTGTCACACAATTTTCCACTGCACTCTTAATTTTCATCAGGTCAATTTTCATCTGACCAGGATTTGGTACAAATCAGTCCAAATCAAACCAATCAAGAATTCAGTGTTCAGAGCCATAACAAATGTATATATGCCTTCAAGTTGCCTTTCATCTTCTGATGATGTGATAAATTTTATTTATTTATTTACAGTATTTATATACCACCTTTTTCACCCTTAATGTATTAATCTTTTCATTTTTTATTTAAAAATGCATGAATACAAAATATTAGGGTAGTGCATGGATCTGTTTCAAAAACAGTCTTTGGCTGATTCAGACACCCATAATGGTATGAGCTCTGCCACCATTTTTTCAGCTCCAACAGAACAGAGGCTGCCGAAAAACATCTGCTTTTGGTTTCTTTTGGCTACACGTGGAATATGGAGAGGGAAGCAGCCACTAGAAGGTAAAGGATCCCAGAAAGGGAGCTTTCCTAAGCCCTTGCCTTAAACCCAGGTCTCCTTGAAAGACAGAAGGGAAAGGATCGCAGAAAGGGTGGCTTCTTAAGTCCAATCCTGGAAAGGGGAGCCAATGGGGTGGATCTTTCCAGATCTTTCGGTTGCCAAGTAAAAAATGTTGGGTTTTTTTCCCATCACCAATTTTAGGAGGTTACCAAAAACAGATCCAGGTACCCACCGAAATTCCAGACAAATTGTACAATGCTACGAAATAGCAGACCAGCCAAATTGTACAATGCTACAATGCTACAAAATATACGAAATATCTGAGAAAAAGAGGAGAAAAAGGAAAGCAAGCAAACAAGCAACCAATCAACTTGAAAGCACACAACAACACATAACAAAATAGGGAGTGATTTGTTATAGTCCAACACATCTCAAGGATGCCACATGTTATTTTATCATAGTTAATATGGGAAAGCCACACTGTTGTTGTTTTTTTCTTGAATTGTCTCAAGTCTAGATGATAATTCAGTTTACTCTGAGGTTGGCCTTGAGCAGCAATACATCAACCTGGCCCAGGGGTGGCTGCACTGTTCATTTAACTAGGAGACTCAAATTGATATATGTTTTTATTGATATTGATTGTTTTACTTGGTTTTATACTTAAATTGACAGTTTTAATTGTATTTTATGTTTTTGATACTGACTGTAAACCACCCTGAGTCGCCTGTGGGCTGAGAGGGGCAGTATATAAACGTAGTAAATAAATAAATAAATAATGAAATTTCCTTCTTGTGGTGGCAACAGGACATAGTCCTGATCATATTGCAGAGCTGAAACCGATGTGGTGTCCTGGAGAGCTCCTGGCCATGGCCAAGTACCTTTATAGATAATCAGCAAAAGCAGCCATGCAACCAGGGAGAAGGAAGAGAGTTATCTCTTTCTCTTACTCCTTTGTCATGCAATTGCCTTGACAGATGCCGAATGCAAGGAAAGGGGAATTATGGCACCAGCCCATGTGGGCAGTGGACCAGTTTGGATTAGAGCAGGTCCATACGGGCACACTCACCCCAGACTCTGGAGGATTTTCTGACTTTGCATAAAGGAGTTGTGGGGAAATGGTTTGGCTCAGTTTATCCTGTGTTATGGGCAAGATGAGATGGGACCTATATATGGACCTAAATCTAATACAGATATCACTTCCACTAGTGCAAACAGACCTTATTCTCCTTCCCATCTGCAGTCTTACAGTATCGTCCAACCAGTAACCTGCTCTGAAGGAATTTCCAGACCCCCAAAGCTTCTGTTGGGAGCATATGAGGGCCAGAAGTGGCAATCATACCACATGGCAGAAGTTGGTCCATCAATACAACTCCACTGGATTCTGGCCAAACCCCAGGTGCATGTCTGAAAAGAGGCTAATCATAATTATTTTGTGTGAATTTTGCAGAAAACATAAAGCCTGAGCATTATCTCTTTCAAAAAATAAAAGTCATTATTTCCCTTGTAAACATAGCACAATGGGCCCAGGGAGGAAGTCAAGGCTTCCAGCTTAGTGTGGATGCCATAAAGAATGATCTGGAGTCAACATAAGGAGCTCCCACTGCCACTGACAACTTTGCCAGGCATGAAAAAGAGGGAAAGACAAAGATGGATGCTCGGTTGCAACCATTTCCTTGACAGCCCAATGTTTTGTCAGTTGCTGCTCCTTTCAGATGCAAAAGCAATCACAGGAGGGTAGTAATAGCAGCCAAGCTAATCATATGAATTAAAACAAATCAAGTTGAATGAAAGCCTTGTGCCTTACAAATCCCCTTTCACTACCATTGAAAGTCTCTTGGAGAAGAAAAGATAGATTGTTTACAAGAACACATCATCCACAGAAATCTGTGTTTTCGGATAGCTAAAAGCTTGTTCTTTAACACAAGCACCTGAAAACTATTGGCAGTTCTAAGAAGTGTGTTGTTATTGTTATTATTTTCTGTTAAGTCAACTTCACTTATGATAACCTTATGGATGAAAGACTTCCAGGATCTCCAGGAACCAACCTCTCTGCTTGAATCTTGTAAACACGGAAACAAAGCTTATTGGTTAACTTGTGGTGCAGCTTCTCTCATTTTCTACTGCCTTCCATTTTACCAAGCATTGTCATCTTTTCAGTGAGGGCCTTTCCACACACCCCTATATCCCAGAATATCAAGGCAGAAAATCCCACAATATCTGCTTTGAACTGGGTTATCTGAGCCCATACTCGGATAATATGAGATTTTCTGCCTTGATACTCTGTGATATAGGGCTGTGTGGAAGGGCCCTGAGTCACATCATCTCATGAGATGTCCAGAATAGGGTAACCTCGGTTTAGTCATCTTCACTTCTATTGAAAGTTCAGCCTTGATCTGCTCTCGGACTAATTTATTTGCCATTTTTACTAGTCTATGGTATCTCGAGGGCTCTTTTCCTAGACCACACTTCAAATGTGTTGAATTTTCTTCATGTTCAGTTTTATTATCCCACCAACTGTTACGCCCATACATAGAAATCAGAAATTTTATGGCCTAGATGAGTCTGACTTTGGTATTCAACAATATGCCTATTCACTTGAGGGTTGTATTTAGATTCTTCAGAGCTGTTCTTCCAAGCCTGGTCTTCATCAGATTTCTTGCTCTATTTTCTTTAATGACTGGGCCAAGGTACAGGAAGTCTTTGAGTGTTTGTTTTGTGCATGGATTGTACAATATAGAATGTGAAAGGCACAGTAATGTTTAATGGCAACACATATGTGACTCATGCATTTTGTAACCTTCAACTTTTTTTGTGAAACTTTTTTGAGAAACTGCAAGTCACTTCTGGTGTGAGATCAGGCCTGTAGTGGGGGGGGGGGGGGGTTAGAGGTTCAACCCCCCCCCCCAAAATGTTTCAGATTTTTAAAAAAACCTGGTTTACTCATGAATTTTAACTGGTTAACCAAATCCTCATGCTAAATCTATGAGATGCAAAAAATTAAGAGTCCCCCCAGAACTGCAAGCACTATCTCAGGCAAATATTGACAATTTATTCACACTGTCATTACTTGCAGCAATAGCCTATGTAGCGAAGCAGTGTATGAACCCACACGATCTCTTCGTTCATCTGGAGAGGTCCTGCTCACGATCCCACTTGCATCGCAAGTGTGATTGGTGGGGACGAGGGATAGGGCTTTCTCGGTGGTGGCCCCTCGACTCTGGAACTCTCTCCCTAAGGACATCAGGCAAGCCTCAGCCAGGATAACTGCATGCCCATCCCCCTCCAAACACCTACCCTTTTCACCTGGTCATGCCCAGCACTTTTTAATTTTAATTATTACATTTGGCCCTGCCACAGATTTTAATTGCGTCATGGTGTGTTGTTAATGTTATTGCCTTGTTTTTGAGTTATTTTGCTGTATTGTTGTTGTTTTTACTGTTGTATTTGGGCTCGGCCTCTTGTAAGCCGCACCGAGTCCTCCGGGAGATGGTAGTGGGGTACAAATAAAGGATTATTGTTGTTGTTGTTGTTGTTATGATTATTATTATTATTATTATTATTATTATTATTATTGTCATGGTGGGGTGTGTGTGTTGAATGTTCTCATTAAGGAGGCCAGACTTGGTGAAGGTGGTTGACAGGGTTGGAGCTGCAGACTATTGAAGGCTGCTCTGCCCTCTGCTGTGCTCTTTGCTTCAGCGTGAGCTAAGAGGCAGGTTTCAACCTTCCCCCTGCGAAATGTTCAACCCCCCTCCCAAAAATTTCAACCCCTCCCAAATTTTTTTTCTGGCTACAGCCCTGTGTGAGATAATTGGTTGTCTACAAGGACGTTGCCCAGGGGATGCCCGAATGTTTTGATGTTTTCCCATCCTTGTGGGAGGCTTCTCTCATGTCCCTGCATGGGGAGCTGGAGCTGACAGAAGGAGCTCATCTTTGCTCTCCTTGGATTCAAGCCTCCAACCTGTTGGTCTTCAGCCCTGTCGGCACAAGGGTTTAACCCACTGCGCCACCGGGGGCTCCTAACCTACAACTGAATATTGATGTTGTGCATTGATCAAAAAAAGTACAAGCACAAGGGAGTCTACCCGTATGTAAGGCTAAACCATCATTTATAATGAAATACGGCACCCAACTGCACATATTTCAACTTAAGTAAAAAATAAAACAATTGTGAATAATGTTGGCCTAGTCCCAGAAAAAGGCTATCATGAAAGTCTGATTCAGCTTTTGAGCACTGCTTCCCTTCCCTGCTTTAATATTTTAAATTTTAAAAATACATTTATGTGAGCAACAATTTATTAATTAAGATCGTTTTCCCAGTGAGAGAGCATTTCTGCCTACTCCAATTTAATTTTTCACTAGCTTTTTATGACTGTGATCTCTGAAATTGAGACAGGCTGCTTTTTTATACATTTAATTGAATCTACTTTCTCCCTGCCAAAGTTCACTATTGTAGTTTCATCACAATGGTTCCCTCCTTTTCAACTCCTGCATCTGCAACTAGGTACTGGATGTTCAAGCCATGCTATGATGATCTAATGTTGCTTAATTACACCTGCAAAGCATGTCTAGTATCAAACCCAAATAATGTAAGCATACCTCAGTGCACATTTCCGTGTAATCATTTGTCAATTTTGAAGATGTAGGTCTAAATCCAATTTAATACTAAAGAAGTGATTTCCTCCACAAGCACAGGTGTGTTGAATTCCACCTTTGTGCAAGTAGTTGTGCAAAATTATTTCTCCTGTACTTCTTCTTACACAAAGGATTGTTCGGTGAGTTCCAACTCCTTTGATAACAAGTTATGGAGCTACTTTTCACACCAACTTGTATAATAACATTTATATGGCATGCCTTCACTCAATACAGAGTTTCAGATCTATGATACACCAAAAATAAGTGCAGGGGGTACACTCTGCCCTGTGTTCAAAAACAAAAGGGGGTGCAATGGTGAATCTGGCTGCCGATCCAGTTTTGAGTACAATTCAAAGTGCTGGTTTTGACCTACAAAACCCTATACGGTTCCGGCCCAGCGTATCTGTCCGAACGCATCTCCCTCTACATCCCACCTTGGAGTTTAAGATCCTTTGGGGAGGCCCTGCTCTAGGTCCCGCCTCTGTCACAAGTGAGGTTGGCGGGGACGAGGAGCAGGGCCTTCTCAGTGGTGGCCCCTCACCTATGGAATTCACTCCCTGGGGAAATTAGATCAGCGACATCCCTCCTTTCCTTTAGAAGGAAATTAAAAACATGGATGTGGGGCCAGGCGTTTGGGCAATCTGGCAGAAAAATAAAGGACGGCAACGACGGATAGGAATGGACAATGTGGAACGAACTATGGACTCTGAGTTGGCGAACGTTGTGCTAGAGATTGGCTTACTGACTGTGATATATATTGTTGTTTTAATTGTTTAACTGTTCAACTGCTGTTTTTATACGTTTATTGTATTATTATGTAGGCATCGAATTGTGCCATTTTGTAAGCCACCCTGAGACCCCCCTCGGGGGTTGAGAAAGGCTGGGTAGAAGTATATGAAATAAATAAATAAATAAAATAAATCCTCACTTTCCCATCCCTTACTGAAGTGCCAAAAAAGGGAAGAAGGGTTGGGATTCAAGGGAACGATGAATTGAGAAGATGACACTTGCAACCTGCACCAAGACAAGCTCAATACCCCACCCTCTCTCTTATTCTCTTTGTCATTTCCTTGAGTAAGGCAAAAAAAAAGGGGGGGGGGGGAATGAGGAGGCAATGATAGGTGCCACTTCCTTTTGAAAATGAAACTATCTGTCCTCAAAATGTAACCCTCCTCATGTATGTTGCAGCAGAAGGGAAATTGAAGGGCAGGGGAGAAAGAAAGTTAGCAGTTCCTTTAAATCTAACTGATTTATGTTTGCATGATTGTTATTGTTGTTTATTCATTCAGTCGCTTACAACTCTTCGTTACCACATGAACCAACCCACATCAGAGCTTCCTGTTGGCCGTGGCCATCCCGAGCTCCTTCAGAGTCAAGCCAGTCACTTCAAGGATGCCATCCATCCATCTTGCCCTTGGTCGGCCCCTCTTCCTTTTTCCTTCCTTTTTCCTCAGCATCATTATCTTCTCCAAACTTTCCTGTCTTCTCATTATGTGGTCAAAGTACTTCATCTTTGCTTCTAATTTCCTTCCCTCCAATGAGCAGTCGGGCTTTATTCCCTGAAGTATGGACTGGTTGGATCTTCTGGTGGTCCAAGGCACTCTCAGAACTTTCCTCCAACACCACAGCTCAAAAGAATCTATCTTCCTTTGCTCAGCCCTCCCTATGGTCCACATCCATAGGTTACTTACTAGAGGTAATACCATTGCTTTCACTATGCGGATGTTAGTTGCCAGTGTGATGTCTCTACTCTTCACTATTTTATCGAGACTGGTCACTGCTCACTCCCAAGAAATAAGCGTCTTCTGATTTCCTGGCTGCAGTCTGCGTCTGCAGTAATCTTTTCCCCTAGAAATACAAAGTCTGTCACTGCCTCCCCATTTTCTCCCTCTATTTGCCAGTTATCAATTAGTCCAGTTGCCAGAATCTTGGTTTTTGTTTTTTTTAATGATTAACTGCAACCCAGCTTTTGCACTTTCTTCTTTCACCTTGATTAGAAGCCTCCTCAGATGATTAACTGCATGATTATTTGTGGAAATAAACTAACTTCCTCAGATCCAATGACCAAGCCAAGCAATGGCAAGTAAGTGGATTGATATCCACAAGCACTCATGCTAAGATATAAATGAATTAGTCAATTGGACTGTAAATTCCTATCCCCCCCCCCTTTCCCTTTTCTTTTTCATCCATTCTTGTATGGGTGTATTCATGAGTGTGCCTTCAAGTCACTTGTTGACCTATGGTAACACCATGAATTTTATATATTTTCTTGGTAAAGAATACTCAGAGGTCAATAAGGATAGTCAACACACTGGATGACCAACCAATTAAAAACAGTTCAAAGGTCATTACAAAACTGGGGGTGGGAGTGGGGGAGAGAGCTGGTACTTCATTTCTAAAGTATAATTATTGAAAAAATAATTACTATAATGAGAGTAATGAAATTTCATTACTATTTCATTACAATAATTGCACATGTGCATAATTAAATTACCATAATTGGGGAAACTTCAGGAGCTACTTTCTCCCTCATTTTAAAGGTATTGGGGTGAAACTTGGTACAAATTTACCACTCTTAGCCCACCAAATTTCAGAATGTTTCACTTATCCACAGATTTTTGGGGAATTTTAAAAGTTTTTATAAAAGAAATTCTTTTAAAAACACTTCAAAAATTTTCTATCCAATGATAGTAGATATTCCCCATAACTTTTAGAAATATTCATACTTACTACTTTGAGGGATTTTAAAAATATTTTTGACAAAGAATTTTTTTTCAAAAAGCCACAACAGCTATCTTTTTGAATGTCTCTGATATTAACCAATAGAAACCAATATTAACCATTTCTACATTTTCATAGAATCCTAGAGTTGGAGGGGACCCCCAAGAGCCATCTAGTACAACTCCCTTCTTCCAGGCAGAAGAGCAACATCAAAACTCTACTGACAGATGGCCATGCAGCCTCTAAACTAATTAATATGCTTCCCCTATAATATGGGGGCCATCCATTTAAGTGTTTCTTCCCAGCCCAGCACAGAGCTTTACTTACTAGACGTGTCCAGCAGTCCTCCTCTTTGGAGATTCAACCATTCATTGGAACTGTAGCTGACTGCTGTTAGGGAGGGACAAATCGCTCTCTCCAGTACCCTGAATGGTGTTTTCTGATGCTGATGCAATCTGGGAAATGTAGTTTAGGGCAGGGCCTTTTGAATTCTCTGGCATAGGGCTCCTTCCTTTCCAAACTACATTTCGAAGAGCTGTATGCTGTTCCCTGAAAACACTACTCCCTCTGTTCCCCTCTCCTCTCTTACTGGCAAGAGGCCATTAATTTACAGAGGAAAGGAAAGGCAAGCACTAAGGTAGCCCTTTTGAGCTTTGCTTCCTTACACTGAATATAAAACTGATTTTACAAGCTTTCCGATATTTACAAAACTAAAACAAAAAAACATGTTTCAATTTCTTAATCTATGGCACAAACCATGCATGCACTTCAGATATCGCATCATAAGTACAAATCATACAAATCTGATCCAACTTACAATGCTTTCTGATATATTTTTTTGCACATGCCTAGTCAACACAGCAAAATAAAAGACAACAAAAAGATATAACAAGAGTTATCTTCTACAAGATCTAAGACATCAAAGAAAAATTGAACCAAGGTTGAGGGATACTGGATGACGAGCAGGAAAGCACACTATGGGATCAAAAAGAAATAATTTAAAAAGCTAATGGAAATAATGCACAAAAGAACTATATAAAAGAGATAAAAAGATGACAGATGTATTCAAGGAAGTACTACTTGAAAATGAACCCACAATTTTAGAATTGAAGTAGAAGCTACACTTAAGACACTGAGAGAAATAAATCACTAGGAACAGATAACATACCAATAGATCTGTTTCAAGTTTCAGAGATAGATGTTACTCAAATCCTAATTAAAATCTGCCAGCAAATATGAAATACAAAGCAATGGCCACATGGCTGGAAACGTTCAATATACATTCCAGTCCCCATGGAAAGGGGCACCAGGAATTGCAGTAACCCCAGGCTGTTGCATTAATCTCCAGTGCAAACAAAATGATACCCCTATTGTGCTTCAGTATTCATATTTTAAATGTACTAAATGTACCAAGTTTGTATGAAACTGATTTTTATTTCCTGTGCTAGTCTATGACCAAAATAAATGATTTGATTTGATACCAAAATAAAAGAGATGAATGTCAGATGTTCAAGCTAGGTTCCAAAAAGAAAGAGGTATTAAGGATCATATTTGCAAACATACATTGGATAATGGAACACATCAAAGAATTTAACAAGAAAATCAGCTTGTGTTTCAAAGAATAGTGAAGCCTTTGATTGTATAACTCATGAAAAACTATGCATCTTCCTTTAAGTAATGGATATACTGGTGTTGCAACATTTTTATTGTCCAGGTGCAGAACTTATATTCAAGACAAGAAATACGGTTAAGTCAGAACAACAAGAAATAGAACAATTTGCCACTGGTAAGGCTGCATTATATAATGCTATCTAATTTATACATTAAACATACTATGCAGCTGAGCTAGTCTTGGAGGAAAGAGATATGGAAACTGGAGGAAAGAACATCAAGATATCCTAATAACGACATCCTACCAAAAGATAGCTAAGACCTGGGGTGACTATTAAAGAAAGGCAAGGAAGAAATGGCAAAAGCAGAGCTACAGTCGATTTATTTAGCTTTACTGTTATAACTGTACAGTCGACCTTTGCAGGTTCCACACCAGATGTCAAAGAAGCTAGGTACTATAACAAGGTTTCAGACGAAGATAAACTTCCTACCAAACACATCCTATGCGAGTTGAGTGAAATGAGGTTTCTCTCCTCATCTTTCCAAGAGCCATTTCCTGTACACCCAGAGGTGACCCTTGGTAATTTTCAACAGTAAGCAAGCAGTATTTTGCCCTCCCCCCCCAACCAATCACTGATATATATTTTCTGTTCATTGTGGGAGTTCTGTGTGCCATATTTGGTTTTGTTTTGGTTTTTTTTTTTGTCAGAGCAACCAGTCCATTATATTACATTTCTAACAGAACAAAGCAAACAAAAATACAAAACTTGTGAGTTTGGTAGTTGGTTAAATGTCCTTTGACCAGTATCTGGCCACTTGGAGTGCTTCTGGTGTTGCTGCAAGAAGGTCCTCCCTTGTGCATGTGGCAGGGCTCAGGGTGCATTGCAGCAGGTGGTCAGTGGTTTGCTCTTCTCCACACTCACATTTCGAGGATTCCACTTTGTAGCCCCATTTCTGAAGGTTGGCTCTGCATCTCGTGGTGCCAGAGCGCAGTCTGTTCAGTGCCTTCCAAGTCGCCTAGTCTTCTGTGTGCCCAGGGGGGAGTCTCTCATTTGGTATCAGCCATTGGTTGAGGTTCTGGGTTTGAGCCTGCCACTTTTGGACTCTCGCTTGCTGAGGTGTTCCAGCGAGTGTCTCTGTAGATCTTAGAAAACTATTTCTAGATTTAAGTCGTTGACATGCTGGCTGATACCCAAACAGGGGATGAGCTGGAGATGTCTCTGCCTTGGTCCTTTCACTATTGGCTGCTACTTCCCGGCAGATGTCAGGTGGTGCAATACCGGCTAAGCAGTGTAATTTCTCCATATTTGGGTTCAATTCCATCATTGGTGGAGTTCAGAATGCTCTTTGATTGTAGGTGAACTATACATCCCAGTAACTACAACTCGCATATGTCAAGGTCTATTTTCCCCCAAGTGCCTCAAGAGCGCCCCTGGGCAAAATCAACTCTACTGCAAATGTTTACTTTGCGTAATGGGTTGGGCCGCCCCTGTGTACACCTCTTAATTTCTTTAATTAAATTGTCTATCATGGTTGCTTGGATGTAAGTCTCACTCTGGTCATTGGCAGGCAGGATACATGCACATAACCATGGAATGGTTAACCATTCAATAATTTAAGACATATCTGTGATAATCTGTGAGACAATTGAGAACATGAATGCAAATTGTAATTAAGATGTATTGGATAAGCTCACTCATTCGAATCAAACCTCTACACCTGCTCAGGAAATGGAAAGAGATTTAGATATGTCCTCCTCTTTCAGCTGTTTCCATAATTTTTTTAAAAAAAATATCTCACTGAATAGAAAATCTAAACTAGTCAAAAACACTGTGAGGAAATGAAGGATTTTGCACTGCACTCACCTATTATGCATTTTTTTTCTCAGCTGTTGAATCACATTCCTTTCTTTTCTGTTCTTTTTTCCCCTCTCCCTTTATCTTGCTCTGGAGAGATCCTCTTCATAGAGATAATGAAAAGTGTTTCCTGCTGATAAATATTTCATCCTTTCAGCTTTGCATCTTTACAACAAAAGACAAATTTTCACCCTTTCATTTTGAAGTAAAACTGAGTGGGCTCCTATTGTGAATGGGTAACAGAAAAAAGAGTCAAAGAATTTCTCCCCAGAAGTGCAGCAGGAACTTTTGGGAACTGCCAGTGCCCAAAACTGCTTGTCAGGATTTCCATCCGTTCAAGTGAGATGACAGCATCTCCTTTGACAGAAAATGTGTCTGTTTTTCCTCTGAATTTTAACCCTTTTCAAGACAATGTGCTTGTATTTAATTCCAGTTTATTTATTTACTTATTTATTTCACATACTTTATCCTGTCCTTCTCACCCCCAGAGGGGGACTCAGGGTGGCTTAACAACAGGCATTCATTCAATGCCAACAACAGTAATAAATGGTAAAAACAATTAAAACAATTTGTTAATGCTTTAAAATTACTAAAACGTTGTTTAAATCACACAGGTTTGAAATCATAGTTCACACAAATTCACACAAATTGGGTCTCATTCTAAATTACTGCCTCTACTGTTCGAACACTTGGTCCCATAGCCAGGCTTTGAGTTTCATTCTAAAGGACAAGAGGGAGGGGGCCAATCTAATGTCACTGGGTAGAGAGTTCCACAGGCAAGGGGCCACCAGTTGCCTGGCTCTTCAATAAGAGACAGCTTTATCTTTATTTGGAGGGTAGGGAAAACAAGTTTCAAATTCCTGCTCGGCCATGGAAACCCATCACACTCTCAGAGGAAAGCAATGGCACCCCCCCCCCCAAAACCAATCTTTCCAAGGAAAACCTGTAATAAGCTTACCTGAGGATCATCATAAGTCCAAAATGACTTAGAGGTACACAACAATAATAACAGAAGGAACTGAAAAGGTAGGGTAGATCCAGATATACCTTCTATCAGTAGTACCAGAAGGAGAACAATTAGCAACTTCTCCCTGAACCAAAATATGTATCACCAAAAACATATCCTCCAAAAGATTGGAACACCTATCCGAGGGAGATTCTCTAGTGGAGATTTTTCTAGACAAACATGAACTGGCTGAGCGGGTCAAAATGGTGATCAATGCCTCATTGGCCCAAGGAATAATTCCATCTAGCTTTAAAGACGCCATATTAAGGCAGATCCTTAAAAAATATTCCCTTCCTGGGCAAGGTACTAGAGCATGTGATGGCCTCACAACTCTAGAGATTCCTGGATTAAATGGATTATCTAGATCCATCCCAGTCTGGTTTCAGGCCTGGCTATGGGACTGGGACAGCATTGATTGCCTTGGTGGATGGTCTAGAGAACTATATATGGAAAGTGTGTCCCTTCCGGTTCTCTTAGTGGTGCTGGGATGCTAGTGGTGCTGGGGGACTTCTGCTTGACCCCATGACCTTTGTCTTGTGGGGACCTGCAGGGTTCAGTTCTGTCCCCCATGTTGTTTAGCAACTACATGAAACTGTTGGGAGAGATCATCTGGAGTTTTGGAGTTTTGAGTCATCTGTAGGCAGATGACACCCAACTCTATTTCTTGTTTCCACCTGATGCCAAGGATGCTGTCCCGACCCTTAACCGGTGACTGTCAGCTGTGATGGAATAGATAAGGATAAACAAATTGAAATTGAATCCAGACAAGATGGAGGTACTACTGGTTGGTTGTAGGGCTGATCAGGGCATTGGGCTGCAACCTGTGCTGGATGGAATCACGCTCCCCCTGAAGACACAGGTTTGCAGTCTGGGGGTCCTCCTGCACTCAGTGCTGCCCCTGGAGCCCTAGGTGTTGGTGGTGGCCAGGAGGGACTTTGCACAGTTAAAGCTTGTGGGCCAGCTGTGCCCATACCTTGAAAAGCACAATCTGGCCATGGTAGTACATGCCTTAGTCACATCCAGACTAGACTCTGTAACTCACTCGATGTGGCACTGCACCAGAAGAGTGTTCAGAAACTGCAACTGGTACAAAGGTCAGCAGCTAGACTGTTCACAGGAGTGGGATATAGGGAAAGAACTACCCCACTCCTGAAGCAGCTACACTGGTTTCCAGTTTGTTTCTGGGTGCAATTCGTGGTGTTGGCTTTAGCCTAAAAAGCTCTAAATGGTTCAGGCCCAGCCTACCTGAGAGACCGCATCTCCTCCTATCAGCCCAAAAAAGGCCTTGAGATCATCAGGAGAGACAGTGGGACCAAGAGAAGGGCCTCTCCTGATGATCTCAGGGCGTTTTTTGGGCTGATAGGGGGAGATGCGGTCTCTCATCACAATTATGGTCGGTAGTAATGAGAGAGAGGGCCTTCTCGGTGGTGGCCCTGCAGCTCTGGAACTCCCTCCTTAAAGAGGTGTGTTCAGCCCCCTCGTTATTGTTCTTTTGCTCCCAAGTTAAAAAACTTTTTATGGAAACAAGCCTTCCCCAACAACCCACACTAAGCAGGCTATCATGGTCAGGCAAGGCTCACATGCTCAAAGATTTGGAGCTTTGAGACTTTTTTTTAGGACAACCTCAGTGGCCTGAGGTCCAGTAATTTTAATGACAATTATAAATGTTGCTATTTTTATACTTTTTTTACATTGTTTATGTCATGTGGTTATGCAATGTGTTGGTTTATTGTCTATATGATTAGGTTGGGGGGATGATGTTGTGTTCTTGTATTATGTAGCTTTTCTTTTTTACCATTTGTTTGCTGCTTTGTGTCCCACCTGTGGGAGAAAAGTGGGAGAAAAATAAATAATAGATAGATAGATAGATAGATAGATAGATAGATAGATAGATAGATAAGATAGATGGATGGATGGATGGATGGATGGATGGATGGATGGATGGATGGATGGATGGATGGATGATAGATAGATAGATAGATAGATAGATAGATAGATAGATAGATAGATAGACAGATAGATAGATAGATAGATAAATGAAATTTGGAAAGGAAAAGCTGGGAAACATCAGTGTGAGAGTGAACTTTACTCATGTTATGCAGGCTTTGCCCTTAGCCTTATTTTTTAAAATAGGGA
Source organism: Anolis sagrei ordinatus (assembly GCF_025583915.1). Taxonomy (NCBI): domain Eukaryota; kingdom Metazoa; phylum Chordata; class Lepidosauria; order Squamata; family Anolidae; genus Anolis; species Anolis sagrei. Next base: position 153,751,174 of record NW_026845477.1, on the reverse strand, counting down.
CAGTGTTTAGTTTACAAGAAGAGCTTTCCCTTCCTGTAATTGCTATTCTGAGCATTGTCCTACAAGCCTCTGGGCCATTCCAGAATTACTATAACAATGACACACAAATTTGCAAATGCCATCAACTAAAAAGAAATTGAATGTGTTCATCCAGCTCATGTTGTGCAGTACCTGTTTCAAGGACAGATGCACCAAAATTCAAAGAAACATTGTCTTGAGTACTCTGCCTCTCTTTGTGCAAGGATGAATAACACGAAAAAAGGAATTCTGCTTATTACACTGAAGTTGTTTTGTGCAGAACACAACACGCTCTCCAAGCAATCACACACATCCTTGTGGTTTGTCTCATTTTCCATCCTGGAATCCACTGGAGACTACAACGGTGAGAAAAATAAAGAGAAACCTTGAGTTATGTGTTGTCATGAAAGCAAGAAAAAGAATATGAAAAGGAAGATAACAAACAAGACAGTTCTGAGTATTCTTTTCTGTACGTTACTAAGGGTACATCAGGGGGAAAGCCAGAGTCTTATATCACAATAAAGACAAGCACGTTCCTTCTCGTATAAGTCTTGACTGAAAGAGAAAATGTTAGTAGTGAGATCAGAGGGAAATACAATTCAAAAAGAATAAGATGTAAAAAATCAATTTAAATATATGCAAAATAACTCAGCAACCATTCAGACTGGTAGCATTTGTGAATAGTGTGGGATAGCTGTCCACCACACAGTAGTGATTCCATACTGAGTTTTAGTGTCCATCACCTTGGAGAGCTCCCATAACACAGTCCTTTAAAAGCCACATTGGAACCTTTGCCAAGGGAAAGGCAGGATATAAGGCAATTGTTGCATGTTGCATATCATTTTTAATTCATGGTGACTTAGGGGAAAACAATCACAGTATTTTCTTGGCAAGATTTGTCCAGAGACGTTTAGCCATTGCCTTTCTATGAGACAGAGAGAGTGTGACTTGCCCAAAGTCACCCAGTGGATTTCCCTATCTGAGCAGGGATATAAACCTCAGTCTCTGGAGTCATAATTCAATATTCATAAAACTACACCACCCTGGTTCTCATGTTTTGGAGATGTTCCTGTACAATTTAGTCTAGATTCATTGCTGCAATACAAGTATTAATAGCTGGCATTGGTGAACATTTTGCTGTCATATTTCTTCCTGAACTACTTTAGGAATCTAACTTCCCAGCTTATAATACACCAAGACATACAGACTAACTTTCTCATAGTCACAAGACTTACTTACTTAGGTGATCCCTTGTTGTCCTCCAAGTTTGGTGTCCTGGTGGTGGGTATATAGGTAACTCTGGAGCCCTATTCTTGACCTGCATGATCTCCCGCAGTGAGGGCATTGGTTTCCAGGTGGAAGGCAGTCCCGATCAGGGTTGGCTTGATGTGTCTTCCTCTTGGCATGTCTCTCTCTTTCACCCTCTATTCGTGCCTCTTCAAATTCTATAGCACTGCTGGTCACAGCTGATATCCAGCTAGAATGCTCAAAGACCAGGGCTTCACAGTTCTCTGTGTCTATGCCACAGTTTTTAAGGTTGGCTTTGAGGTCATTTTTAAATCTCTTTTCCTGTCCTCCAACATTCCATTTTCCATTTTTGAATTCGGAGTAACTGCTTTGGGAGACTGTGATTGGGCATTCAAACAATGTGGCCGATCCAGCGGAGTTGATGGCAGAAGACCATCGCCTGTGGTCTTTGCTTCTTCCAGCATGCTGATATTTGTCTGCCTGTCTTCCCAAGATATATGCAGGATTTTTCAGAGGCAAAACTGATGGAATCGTTCCAGGAGTTGCATGTGACATTTATAGATACTCTACGTTTTGGAGACATATAGCAGGGTTGGGAGGACAATAGCTTTATAAACAAGCATCTTGGTATCCCTACGGATGTCCCGGTCCTCAAGCACTCTGTGCTTCATTAGGAAGAATGCTGCACTCACAGAGCTCAGGTGGTGTTGTATTTCAGTGTCAATGTTGCCTTTTGTGGAGAGATGGCTGCCAAGATAGCGGAAATGGTCAAGGAGATTTCAAGCCGCAAGAAAGCACACATTGAGAGCAAACTCTTGTGTGGTCATTTCAGCATAACATATTTCACTTAGACTTGGAAGCAGGTTTTGCCTCAGGTGAAATTTAAAGGCATCTGAACTTTTCTTGCCAGAAGAAGAGATGTCTTCAGAGAATTCTGAAGTGAACAAAATGTGTGTTGATAAGAACAGCCACTACTCTCTCAATGGTATCTCACACATCCTTACATTGACTCACAGGGAACATAAGTGTAGATTTTAAGTTAGAAGTTCATATTGGATGTCACCTTCTACCAACTACTGGATATCTTCTTTGGAGTCTTCAGGTGATGGGGCAACTCTCCAACCAGCAAGAAAACACAATAAGGCCAGAGGTCAAATTTTCTCATTAATTCCATGTAAATGAAAACTATGAAGTGAGTCTGGAGGTTTCTTCTCAGGAGGATAATCTAAAGCAGAGTTTTTCAAACTGTGCTCCTCCAGATGTTTTGGACTTCAACTCCCACAATTCCTAACAGCTGGCTGGGATTTCTGGGAGCTGAAGTCCAAAACACATTGAGGAGCACAGTTTGAGAAGCACTGATCTAAAGAATTTTAAGTTGATGTCACCCTCATGGACCTCCTCCCACACCACACCATATCACAATTTTGTAGCTAAAATTCCAGAACATTTAACAAAATCAGTGGCTATGGCAAACCAGCAGCAACAAAAACAACAGCACATGCTTGTAACACATGGAGACGAAAATCACATAACTCTCTGGCATGGTACAAAATTCACTCTACTCCTCTCGACACCCACAACAGAGCACAAAATAGCAGCAGGGAGGCACTGCACAAGGCAACATCTCAATCATATGACATTCCCCCTCCAGTGCTTGGTGAAGCAACACTCCTGAAACTATCAAAGTAACTTTCAAAGCTAGAGTTACGCTGTAAAAAAAAAAGTAAAGCTGTTTTCCATCACATTACAAGCCATGTGCAACTTGTAATACATCCCCAGATGAGAAGGGAAATGAATTGCCATGAACTAATAATTTGTAAGAATGTCATTATTTTCTAAATGCTTCTCTTGCTCTTCAGCAAAACTTGGTATCAACATTTCATATCTAGTTGGTTACCAGAGTGAAATAGTAAGCTATCCCTTTCCCTGGGCCACAAATAGGATGATATAATGTACAATTGGCCCTCCTTATCTGTGGATTCTGTGTGCATGATTTCCATCATCCACTGATTTTGAAATATTCAACCCCAAAAATCCAAAATCCATTTTTGGAAAACAGACACACACATATACATACATACATACATACATACATACATACATACATACATACTTAGGTGATCCCTCATAGACAGAGGATGATGGTCCTCCAAATGTAGTATCCTAGTGGTGGGTCCATAGGTGACTGTGGAGCCCTATTATTGATTTGCATCTTCTCCCACAGTGAGAGCATCAGTTTCCAGGTGGAAGGCGGTCCCAGTCGGGGTTGCCTTGATGTGCCTTCCTCTTGGCACATTTTTCTCTTTCATACATACATTATATATGGAACATAATTTTACTAAGCCATTGAACATTCATGGAATTTGGTATCCACCAGAAAAAGCAGGGAGGTCACAAAGGACTCACGGTACTATGAAACATGGTATGGATATGGATTAAGATGCATGGTCACAGAGCCTCAGTCCTTAGGAGAAGGGAAACAAATTTCTTGCCCAGATGGGCGAGACATTTCTTTTGGTTTGTATTTCAGTGCAAAATTAACAAATCTGCACTCCCAAGACACCCTTGAAGAGACTGCCATCAAAATGTGTATGTTTCCAAAGCTTCAGAAATATGTAAAAAGATTACATGTATAAAAGTGCAAACTAGCAATGTGCAAATGTACAAAAAAGCCCATTTCTTTTCTCTGGCATAACTACTCTGACATAGATGGCAGTGCAACAGAGCTGCCCTCCTATTTTCTGAGGAATGAACAGGGTAATGGTGGCGGGGGGGGGGGGGGGGGGTGATGGATTTTACTATTGTCCTACTCCTGGCAAAATGCACCATTTCAAAATGTGTCCACTACTAGTATAAGATACTGGTTGAAGTCACCATCAGTATCCCAGTTTTCCAGTATTGTTTTTTTTTAAAAAAATTATATAAATGTTTTATTGAATTAAAATTTTACAATGTATTTTAACAAAAAAATCCAAAATGGTCATAATTTAACAATGTGTAAAAAAAGAGAGACTTTTTTTTCAGAATGATTCTTGGTCTTGGAAGGAAAGCTCTGAAGGACCCTAAAATGTAAAGATATATCACAAAATGCTAATGTTATGATGGTCCATGCCATCATATTTCGAATTTCTTTGTATGGTGGTGAAAGCTGAATAATGAAGCTGTAAAGTAGAAAATCAGCTCTCTTGAAATATAATGCTGGGGAAGAGTTCTATAGATACAGTGGACTGCTGAGAAGACAAATAAATGCACTCTAGAACAAATCCATTCTGAACTCTTCCTAGAAGCCAAGGTGACCAAACTGAGGCTGTGGTCCTTTGGCCATATCATGAAAAGAGATTACTCATTATGAAACATGATCATGCTTGGTAGAGTAAAGGGCATTAGGAAAAAGAAAGAAAGACTGCATCCCAAATCTATCAACTCAATCAAGGAATCTGTGATCTTGAATCTACAAGATTTGAGCAACGCTGTTGCAGATAAGGCAATGTGGAGGTCTATTATACATTGGGTCAAAGTCAACCTGAAGGCTGCTAACAATAAAAAAATTCCCTGTCAAAATGGTCTACTCTAGACAAAAATCACCCAAACAGATATTTCTGATAAATAGAACCTACCATGGAAACAGGATACAATGAAGGTTTAAAAAGGCAAAAATATGAACCCAAGGAAAATGGAGCTGCATAGAATGACCCAACCTTAGAAAGAAGAGCGGCCAAAGTGAAAGAGTGCCATTGACTGCAAGAATGTTTCTTATATAGCACAGCATTTCCAATCTTCATTGGATAAAGCTGAATCAAGCACAAGTATCATTGCAGGCCTCTAAGCAGAAAGCAGAGCGAGAGGGAGATTAGAAAATCTTTCTCCCTCAGACAACCAACTCTCACATTTATCCTCTGGATTCTTGCTGTTCAATGGAGAATGAACAACGCAGGCAAAATACTTCCGGCATTGTTCGTTGACACATTGAGAATATTGTGATAACATCAATCTGGCAAGAACCATTCCATCCCCCATCATCACCATCTGCTGCTTATTCTTTTGCTTAATGAATGCCTAGGAGAAGTTTAAAGGGTGACACAGAGGAGCAAGAACAACTGGGAGGAGGGATGGACCCAGACATTTAGCTAGAAGCAACAAATGAATGGCATGGAAAATGCTCTGACAGAGCTGTGACACTGCCCAGAGTATATATACTCATTCCTGTTTTCCTACTGTAGTCCTTGCCACAGCTTTGGAAAAAAATATTTGTGATATTCAGATTCATCCATTCAGCATCTCAAATGCTGGATGTTGTTGGCCGTAAGGTGACATTTGACTTCTGATCAGTTAGTTAAATTGTGATGTAGAACAAAGCTTTATTCAAGTGTTTCTTCATGTGATAATGAACCCAGATGAAGAAATCCCTGAGGACATTTGTGCTACTTACAGCTGGATTTCAATATATGTTGTGTATGTGTGTATGTATTCTATGTAAGAGATAGTGTGATGTAGAAGTTGAGTGGTGGACTGGAGACCAGAGTTCAACTTCCTGCTTGGCCTAGTCTTCAAGGACAGCCCATTCAATAGACCTGAGAAGGGTTTTCCAAATGATTGTGTTAAACAATGTTCAGACAGGGACAATGGTTTTGTCTCCTAGGATAAAGACTGGGTGATACATGAGATGGCCTTTATCTTCCCATGTGATTTATAGTATAGAGTTGTTCATTTGTTCAGTCGCTTTCAACTCTTTGTGACCTCATGAACCTCTAAGCAGGAGCTCCCTGTCGGCCGTCACCACCCGAAGCTCCTTCAAGATCAAGCCAGTCACTTCAAGGATGAATCCATCCATCCTGCCCTTGGTCAGCCCCTCTTCCTTTTTCCTTCCATTTTCCCCAGCATCATTGTCTTCTCTAGCTTTCCTGTCTTCTCATTATGTGGCCAAATACTTCATCTTTGCCTCTAATATCCTTCCCTCCAATGAGCAGTCGGGCTTTATTTCCTGAAGTATGGACTGGCTGGATTTTCTCGTGGTCCAAGGCACTCTCAGAACTTTTTGCAGACTTGATTATCCATAGACTTGATTAAAATGCTCTCTCTGGAATCTCAAGGTCCTCCAATTAGAGTCAAATCAGAGGATCTAGAGATTCTAGAGAGTGCAGTTTGTATGTACAGCTAACAGCCAAAGCCTTTAGAAGTCCAGCTTTTGGCGTTTAATTGAAGTCCAGGACTATGGAATCCTGAGTGTTGTAGCTTGGTAAGGCACCAGCACTTTTTGGCAAAGTAGGCTAAAGATTTCAAAAAACTGTAATTCCTATGATCCCATAGCAGTGCAGTAGCAGTTGAAAGTGGTATCATACTGCATTAGCTTTACAGTGTAGAAATGAACACTCTGTATTATTGGATTAGCTAGGTAAATGGGTTTTAACTCTGAAAGAGGCAGCTTTTTTCCATGTCAACAAGAATTTCACCAGATGTAACTTTGGTCTCAATCCATTAAGTCCACCCTGGGCTTTACTTTCAGTTTTAGAGATATTGAACATCATTCTCAGAATTGGTTCTATTCCTTGAATTGCTGCTTTAAAGGAGGGCATACAATCTGAAAGGATGTACTGGCCCACTCACATGGAAACCGCCAGCTACAACTGGGCATTTCCCTTTCTTCTGCCATTTCAGCCAAGGCAGTCATTGGATTCTCTTAAAGGTAAGAATGTCGAGTTAGTGGTGATTGGTATCCTCTCTCTCTTTTCCTGAACTGACCCATCTGCACCAAGAGATAGGAATCCAGAGAATATAGCAATGGCTCACCTCGGCAATGGATTAATAGCAATTTAAGTCCCTGGCAATAAAGGGCCTGAAAGAAAATCAGCTGGATAAGGAAGATAAAACTGCTCTGCACAGCAGCACCTTCATGCATCACTGTCTCCATGCGTTGCTTTTTTCTACACGCCACGGAAGGGTGCCAGCTCACGCGTCATGCTGAGTTATTAAGAGATTGCTGTGTCAACGTCAATCATGCCATTTGAGCTTGTTAGTCAGAACTTGATTAAATCTGCAATGCCTGTCAATCTTTCCAAAAAAACGGAGAGGGGGAGGAATAAAACTCCTACATGTGATTCAAAGTAAGCAAACTTCTCCCTTGCTGATTATGTAGTCTTTGTTAGTTTCTTCTAGACTCCCCTCCCACACTCCCATTTACTTCCAAAGATGGTACAATCCCCATATCCTTGGGGATACATTTCTGGACTTTGTGTGGATATGCAAGACCATGGACAATAGCGAATCGTATTGAAATGAAGGACTACTGGTCCAAGAATACCATAAAGTTGGACTGGAGGACATAGAAAATGCCTAGACATATTTTGTCAGGTGTGGATAAATGAAACTACAAATATCAGTCCTGCTGATATACTGTATATAGCTGGAGGAGAGAAATAGTTATTTGGGCTGTCTTGCTTTGGAATACCATGCATTATTTTGTCACTTTTTGCATTCAACTTCATTATTTCTGCTAGTCATGCACAAGTGACCTGTATCATATGCTTTGGGCTGCAGTGCCCAAGCAGACATACTACAGCAGGGAGTATTTCAGCCTCCCAACAATGTCATGAGATGGATTAAATTAAGGAACTGTATGCCTTCAAATATATCACAGAATCATACACAATGCACCCAGTTTCTGTGGCAGGCAACCCATTATTCAGTGGATAATCCCAATGGGAGAGAGAATATTTCCTAAGTGGAAACTGATACATCCTTCTTTAGAGGCATAAGATGGTCCTTGATAAAGCATGGCTGCTATTGCTTTATCAAGGAGTAGGAATCGTCTGTGCCTCCTGCTACTGTTTTTTCCCCATGATTTTTTACTAAAGGAAATTAAAGTTTTTAAGAAAATAGTTTCTTGTACAACGAAAGTGGGAGAACATTTCTGTTTATAGAAAGTGGGAATAAAATAGAAAGAGAAGGAAAAAACAATAAAGAGAAATTATGGAGAAAAAAGGGGGAGGAGTATATTTTGAAATAGGATAAAATATAGTAAAATATGTTGGTAGACATCCTTCTGTCCCTTGATAGTCTGTAATTCACTCATCGCGTAATCACATATAGTAGTCTATTTGCTTCCCCTCTGTCTTCTCTTTCCTTGTTATTGGCTCTTTTTTTAACAAAGATCTATTTTCCATTATTTAAAATAGTCCTTTATTAGGTCCCAGCTAGTTTGTTTCTTTGGTAAACCTTGAATTGGTGATAGCCAGTAAGTTAACTTGTCCATATTCATTATCTCCAAGACCTTATTTCGCCATTCTTCTCTTTTTGCTATCTCTTTTGATCTCCAGTTCTTCACCAATACTATTCTGGCTGCAGTTACTAAATGATCGAAGAGTATCTCTTTGTTTTTATCTTTGTCTATATCTAACATCCCTAATAAGAAGTATTCTTGCTCCTTTTGAATTTTTATCTTTAAGATCTTTTGTATGTCTTCATTTGTGTCATCCCAGTAGCCTCCTGATACTGTTTTACCACAACTCCCAGCTGCCCTGGCCAGAACAGTAAATGATGGGGAATGCTGGGAGCTGTGGTTCAACAACATTTGAATGCTCACAATTCTCACACCCAGGGACTTTTCACACTTCACAATTGCAATGCTATGATTCCATTTTAGTTGCCATGGTTGCATCCTATGGAATGCTGGGGTTTGTAATTCAGTGAGGCCTTATAGCTCTCCAGCTGAGAATTGTAAATGCTTCTCCCCATACTGCAAATGCCAGGATTACATAGCCTCCCTTTCCCCCCTATGGCATGTGAAATGCTATAACTGTGTTGTATGAAATGGCTCTTGGTTTAAAAGAAAGAAATGGGAGTGTGAAGTAACTAGAAAATCATGCTGACCGAGTTACGGTACCTTAGTGCTAAAAATGGAAGTACTCAGCTCACAAAAGTAGTCACAGTTTTTCCAGTCCACCTTTGAAAGTTCTCCTTGTGTCACCTTTGGAGCTGAGGATGGGCAAAGACGAACACTTGCTCACTAGCCCTTTTATGATAACCAGCACTAAAATAATATCCTTAATGCTTCTGTGTTCCCTAATGTAATATATCTCTCCCCACAAAGCACCACTCAGTGCAGCTTTCTTCTACCATGTTCAACACCCTCCTTGTGAGAATGAGCATGGAAAAAGTGGCCTAGTTTTAATTGGCTGGGTATTTTCCTCCTAAATTAATATAACACTTTTTATGACATTTTCAGGACTAGCTGGGACTGCTTTTATGTATTCGAACAAACTGCAAATGTAAAAGAAATTAGTACAAAGCACTGTACAACTCCCGAATCTATGGGGGATATGTGGTGACCTGGAATTGCCGACACTACAGGATGCCATTAAAGTACCAGATTTCTGGTTCCAGCATACCTCAGAGTTATGCTGGAGGACCTACTGAATTCCTAGACAAACATTTTCCCTTGGGAGCACGTAAATGAAACTCCAGCTATGGGCTCCATGGTTACTGTAGGTATTTGAAGCTAAAAATAAGCCAGGGAGATTGACTGACCCATTTGACCCCTATAGCAGTCTAACTGGGGCATATAAGGAAAAAAAGGTATTTCTTTCCTTATAGGTGAAACTTTATGATAGAACTCCAGTTCTTGGAAAGGATGTATACAAATTTTGAGTATTCTGAAAAGTGATAATATATTTAGCCATTTTTTTCTATGTTGCCATGTTCCCAGAAATGCCCAGGTTGTTAATCTGATCAGAAAAAAAACCTTTGTGATTGTTTCCAAGACAAATAAAAGCTATTATGATTGCCATAACCTGCATTTGGAATTACACAAGAGTACAAAAACACACAACATGGACTAGGTGAAGAATTCTGCCAGCAATCTCAATTTGCATGCAAATGTGGAGGGTTTTTTAAATCATGTCAGAAGCGACTTGGCCGTCTGCAGAGACGTTGTCCAGGGGATGCCCAGATGTGTTATCATCCTGTGGGAGGCTTCTCTCATGTCCCAGCAAGGGAAGCTGAAGCTGACAGATGGGAGATTCGAGCCACTGACCTTCAGACCAGCAGTTCAGCCAACACAAGTTGGGCCATCATGGCTCCACCTTGTGGATGTAGAGCTAGATTAACTTCTAACTCTTATAGGATATTAGCATCCCACCACTGCTAAAAAAGAGAGAGAGAAACATATACAGCAAATGTATTGGCTTGCATATAAATTTGCTGCCTTGAATTGAGCTTTCCAGTAATATCCCAAAAAAGCCATGTTTCTGGCTCATCATTCCAAAGGCTGATATCCATTTACCTGTGACTAAATCTCATTGAATTCCATAAGATGGGATGAGTTTACATACATTCATAGGCTTGCAATAATAGTACTCTTCTTTCGCTTCCTTATCCTTGAACATCAATGAAAAATGAAATATACATTCTGCAGAGATAAATATATACGTTCTCTCAGTATTCATAATGATATACAGGTTTCACAGGATTCAGCAGCAGCAAATGTATAACCTTGCCATAAATACTGAGCACAATACAGAACTAAGGCCAGTAGCTAAAGGGCTGAATTCACCAGTGGTAAGAAATATGGCCTTCATCCAAGTGGCATCCTTGAAAACATTCAATTATCTTCACCCACTAAATGCTTGCTGTTCAATCTGATAAGGAAAATAATAAGATGCAATTGAGGACAGAGTTGAAGACAAACTGAACCATCACTAACACTCCTACACTGGGTGACACAGCTTTACGGACAGGATTTTGCAGGAAAATAGGATTTCCCTCCATGCTGTAAAGGAGGGACAGGGTAATTACTCCTCATTTTTCTAAATGACCTTTTGTTTTGTAAATGCTACTATTTCTTTCTCAAAGAAAACCATTTAAGAACAGTTGTCTCCTTTTGTTAAAGAGTAGCAATAGATGGGTTTTCCATCCACTTGTTGGCATGTGAAAAACCCAGTTTTGGAGAGCCTTCTGTAAGCAAGTCAATGTTTTTGTTCTTCTCCCTAAACAGATTTTTACAAGTAATCTATTTCTCTTTTTTTGTTATTGCAAGCATGTAGAGCATTTACTCCTATTTCATAACCAAAGGTTCATGGCACTACTAATGTTGTCGAAAATCTCAGGGTTCCCCCAACGTGTTTAGCTCTGATTGATTCCAATTGAGGAGTGGAGAAAGCAGAGACTGAGATTGCTTTATTTCTCCTGTTGGCCAAGAAAGGATGCCAGGGGAATTCTCCCCAGATTTGACATTCTCTCTGTTTATATACATGTATATAGAACAGACATTTGAAAAGAATAGACATTGTTGTGATTGGTACAAATTATGATCTGCAGTCTTATTGGTTCAAATTACATTCCTTGTTGTAACGTTTATAGTTTGAGATTGATATACAGTGTTGTAAGAAACTTAATAAAGCCTTTCATTTGAATAATTATTGAATCTGTCTTATGTATATATTCCTCCCTTTTCTGCCCATTTATTTATTTATTTATTTCAACGTTTTCTATACCGAGCTTCTCACCTCTTAGAGGGACTCAGCCCGGTTTACAACCATAAAAACATACAATCAGTAAAATATCATAGTTCATAATTACAGTAACACATTTAAAATAACAACTATATTTAAAACTACGGTAGTCAGTCGTCATATTAAAAACAAGTATGCAAGTTCATTAACATAGGAAGTGACTAATTCAGGGGAAACAATGTTTGTTGATGGATATTAGAGCTAGGAAAAGGAAGACTCCTTGATTAAACACCAGACAATATTCCCTGGATGATGGACCTGGGACTTCTTTGTGGTGAATTCATTGTGTCATTGTGAGAAAAAAATATATCTGCAATATATCTCTGTCCTGAGCCCAAGGCTTTGCTGAAGCTCTATTTGTGTTGTGGAGAGGACATGGGGAAGCTGTCAGTACTCCTAAGCTGGGGCTTGTTTTCTGGTTTCTGAAGCCAAACAGGACAACTTCCGGTTGTACTGTTTGGCTTCAACCCTTCTGATGGTCCTGGCTTCAGACAACACTAGCATAAATAACATTTTTGTGCATATGCATAGCCATTGTGGTGACCATTCTATTAATTCAAAATAGCATATGGCTGCAAGTTTGTAAAAGATGAGTGTCACATCCATAGCTTCACTGAAGAGTGAATCCACAATACAATACAATCCCCTTATCCATAAATATGATATCCATAGTTTCAGTGTCTACACACATCCCACACACACCCTGGAAGTGTCTGTGAACCTCTCTAGATCCTCTAGTGCTATTTTGTTATACTTCTGAGCCAAGTATACAGTTGTCCGCCTATTTTCATGGGTTTCATGCTTACTGTTTAATTTGTGAGGTTAATTTGTGAGTTTAAATGTTTCTCTTGCCTGCAGAAGTTGAGGCTACTGTGTGAACTTTCACACAGCATTCTTAGTAGGAAAGCAAGAGGGCCGTTTGGGAGTCTGGCATGCCATATGCTAGTTTCGCCCAGTAGTTTCTTTTGCCCTGACAAAGCAGATACTTGTGACAAGTGGTTGATAAATGTGGAATTTGGATTGTTAAGGTTAGATAAATAAGACGCATTATACTGAGTGAAAATGTAAATGGAATTTCATTGTTGAAATTTGTGTCACTCTATTTATTTACTATTTTTATTTATTTACTATATTTCTATACCACCCTTCTCAGCCCGAGGGCGACTCTACTTGTGTTCACAATTTTAAAATAAAATAAAATGATTATGTTACACACACACACAAAAAACAACTTGTGAAATGCAGGAAGAGAGAAAGGAGCTGGAATTTGTAGGCTAGGAGGATAAATATAGTTAATCTCTATGGCACCCATTCTGCAATTCAAATAGATTCCCCACCCTCAATACCTGTGGTGGGATGACTTGCAAATGTACAACTTGCCATCTCTATTGATCCGTAAACCGCCCTGAGTCCCTCCGGGGAGAGAGGGTAGGGTATAAATAAAGTATTATTATTATTATCATTAGTCTCACCGAGTTGAATAGGATTTCGTGCCACATACATAAGCGCAGGATTGCAGTCATGATTTAACATTCACCTTCACTCTCAAATAAACTGAAAAGAGGGAGAGAAAATTGTTTTTCCGTGTCTTTCCACCCACACAGGAAAGCAAGCATTTCAGTCCTTTTAAGGAATTTTGAGTTCAGCAAGTAGCTAATTTATGAAGCTTTCAGTCTCTCCTCCATACTTCTGTCTTACCTCCAGTTCAAACACCCCCGTGTGAGAAATTGATTCCTTGATCCATTTTCTTCTCTTCAAACTTTCTTCTGTAACTATCACTGCAGAGAACCTAGGTCTTCTAGATTTCACCATCAGCAATCTTCTGTGGATTAAGTTTCTGGGTGTTTGTAGGTTTTTCTGTATGTGAGAGTGTATTTAACAAAATAAAACTTGCTGTTGTGGGCAAAAGTTGAGCCAAGTGCCTTTGTTTTGTTAAGTCAACTTGGCTGTGTTAAAAAATTCAGGGAAGTCAATAAAACAAGTGAATCTATAAATCAGTATAGGTTGAGTATTCCTTATCAAAAATGCTTGGTAGGCTTGGTTGATTAAAAAAATGATTCAAAACTCATTTCAGATGTAGAGGGCACTGGTGGTTCGATTCTAAAGTCACTTCCTTTTTTAAAAAACTCAGACTTTCTGAAACTTCGGAATTACTTTGTTAATGGCAGACACGCAAGCGCAGTAGGAAAAAAACATCACTGGCACTGGGAAACTTCAGGGGATTCTCCCTTCCTCATTTTTAGACCAATCATGATGAAACTTGCTACAGTGGTAGAACACATGGACCACTGTTAGCTCACCACATTTCATAACTTTTGACTTATCCATGCACAATTCAAGGTGCTGGTTTTGACCTACAAAACCCTGTACGGTTCCGGTCCAGTGTATCTGTCCGAACGTATCTCCCTCTACGTCCCACCCCGGAGTTTGAGATCATCTGGGGAGGCCCTGCTCTCGACCCCACCGCTATCACAAGTGAGGTTGGTGGGGACGAGGAGCAGGGCCTTCTCGGTGGTGGCCCCTCACCTGTGGAACTCACTCCCGGGAGAAATTAGGGCATCAACATCCCTCCTCTCCTTCAGGAGGAAAGTAAAGATGTGGTTGTGGGACCAGGCCTTTGGGCAATCTGACAACTAGATAAGGACAATCAAACAACTAGGACTGACATGACTGACAATGTGGAATTTGAAATTGGACTATGAGATAGTGAACGCTGACCGTCTATGAGGAGTAATTGGGATTGTATTGTTTTATTGGTTTTAGGGTTGTAATGTAGGAATTGTTGTTTAACTGTTCAACTGTTTAACTGTTTAATTGATGTTATTTTGTTTTACTACTGTTCTGTGATGCTGGCATCGAATTGTGCCTTTGTAAGCCGCCCTGAGTCCCCTTCGGGGTGAGAAGGGCGGGGTAGAAGAAACAAAATAAATAAATAAATAAATAAATTTGGGGCAAATTTTCAAAGTTTTTATAAAAAGTGTTTATAGACTGACCCGGCTTCCCACTGGGAAGTGAATAAGTAAGTATAAGTTCCAAATTACCATTTGCTACAAGGCAGTTGTGGCTCAGGGATAGTGCGCCACCGCCAGAACCAGGAGGTTGTGAGTGTGATCCCTGCCAGAGAAAAATGACAAAAAGGAAAAATCATGGCAAATGGTGGCAAATAATGGCAAACAGCAAGACACAGGGCATGGGGAGCCGAAAAGGAAGGTGTGGAGGCTCCCCTTTTGTGGTGGACACATGTATCTTTAGAAAAAGAAAGGGTTAGGGTTGCTTATTGCTTTGCTGCCTTCTCTTTAGACACTTTTGTAAATTCAATCAGTTTATTTTGTATTTAGACGAAGAGTGCTACAGACAGCTATAGGGGAGGGGTCCTTTAGCCATTTTGGCCAATGAGTAGCAAAGCAGTGTGGGAAATGTAGTTTAACAGCAGGGTCTTTTGCAGTTGGGGGCTTGGCCTTCACAAACTACAAAACGGCTGTGCTTAGCCACACCCACCTCATCCCTCTTTGCATCGCCGGGGAAGGGAAACCATGAGATTTTAAAACTGTTTAGGCTTTACCAAAGGTGTTTAATGGTTGTGTAAATTAAAATAACCTTGGGAGGCATCCAAACATTATGGAATATTTATGAAAAAAAGGTAAGTGGTTCACATTCGGATTTGCCTCTCCCACCTTTTCTGCATGCTCCATGCAGTCATGCCGGCCACATGACCTTGGAGGTGTCTATGGACAACGCTGGCTCTTCGGCTTAGAAATGGAGATGAGCACCACACTCCAGAGTCAGACATGACTGGACTTAATGTCAGGGGACTACCTTTACTACCTACCTTTACCTTTACCTTTTCTGCATGATTCAAAACTGCTTCGGAAGGCCAAAGTCGGAAGTTTTTTACAAATTTTAGGCTCTTCCAAACCGAACCTATCCAACTCTAATGCTTGACATCAGAACTGTTCAATATTTTGGGAAGATTTTGAAATACGCTTTATTTATTTATTTATTTATTTATTTACTACATTTTATACTACATTAAATTTATTTATTTATTTATTTATTTATTTATTTACTACATTTATATACCACTTTTCTCCCCCTGAGGAAACTCAAAGCAGTTTCCAACATTATAAAGGCAAAATTCAATGCCATACAAACAGGTGAAAACCAAAACATAATAGCTAGACAATAACATATAACTATAAATTAAAAACCTAACCAAATTAAAATATAAATATTTAGACATAAAGCATAAAAATAAACATTGATAATGCAATAACATCTATATTAAAACCCACTCATAAACAACACAATTTAAAAACAGTTATTAAAATCACACCTTCCAAAATCAAATCCATAATCATTCCATTGGTCTGTTCACTATTCTTTATTCTCTGATTGCACTAAGAACGTTGCTGTCTGAAAGCTTGGCCACCTATATTTGCATTTACATAAAGAGGTATCTTAGAGATGAGATTACATCTCAATATGGAATTGCTTTCATATACATCTTATACGCATAACCTGGGGATTATTTTCTACAATATTTTTAATAATGTGCATGTGACAATGTTACATGGTATCATCAAAAAGCAGAGGTGTAGCTATCAGAGTCACCCATGTGAACTTTTTTTTTACTTCTGGATATTTCTAATTTCAGAATTGCAGATAAGGGATATTAAATGTGTACTAACAAGATTGTCCCTTATGACAAAATTGGAAACTTAGAAAATTCAGAAATATTGCTATCTTTTGTTAAAGATAAGCAACATAATTCCTGCATTCTTCCAGCTCCTGGATCAACTACTAATTCCTATCCTAACAAAAGGAAATCCCATTGAATCCAGTGAAAATTCTTTTATGATAGAAATACACTAGGCTATATCTATTCTGTATTGGGAAAGTTATACAGTGGCTATGTGGAGGAGAGGATTCTAGGCACTATAACTAAATTGCACATTGAGTTACTAAATTGCACCAAGGCATATAGAGTGGAATATAAATAAAATCTTTTATTTATATAAGGCCTGAACCATTGTGTATTCCCACCCACTGCACACATAGTTTTCATTCCAGAAAGTTTTTGATAACTGTACAGTGGAAAAGTCCAACTTGATTTTAAATGGTTATTTAATTTTAGCTGGTTTTAATGCTTTAATTTTTTTCAGAAACAGAAATTTACACTGTTTATATTTTTTTATTCTATATTGCTTGTGGTGTTTTAAAAAGAAGTTACTCACAGGCCTTTCAAACAATCCAAAGTCACGACTATAAACAAAAAAATAAAGCCCAGCAAAAGCAACCGATGTCTGGGATTCTGTAATGAAACAGCAACAGCTGGAATTTACTAAGAAACATTTATTAATCAAGGCAGAAACATTCTTGCAGAGTTTTTTTTTTTAAAAAAAAAGAGGAAAACAAACAGGCCAATCTATCTGTAGTGTAATCTTCAACTTTTCGCAGCAGCATAATCTTTTCTAATAAATAATGTCATTTCACGTGCTCAAAGTACAATAGCCTCAGTTCAGTCTTCTCTTATGTTCCAACATTAAGCAGGAGCTTGGCCACAGGTCTTTCCTAATAGTTATCACTGGTTTTCTAGAGCAGTGGTTCTCAACCTTCCTAATGCTGTGACCCCTTAATATAGTTCCTCATGTTGTGGTGACCCCCAACCATAAAATTATTTTTGTTGCTACTTCATAACTGTAATTTTGCTACTGGATCATAATGTAAATATTTGATATGCAGGATGCATTTTCATTCACTGGACCAAATTGGCACAAATACCCAATACGCCCAAATTTGAATACTGGTGGGGTTGTGGGGAGGGGTTGATTTTGTCATTTGGGAGCAGAAGTTGCTGGGATTTATGGTTCACCTACAATCAAAGAGCATTCTGAACTCCATCAACGATGGAATTGAACCAAACTTGGCACACAGAACTCCCATGACCAACAGAAAATACTGGAAGGGTTTGGTGGGCATTGACCTTGAGTTTGGGAGTTGTAGTTCCCCTACATCCAGAGAGCACTGTGGACTCAAACAATGATGGATCTGGACCAAACTTGGCACAAGCACTCAATACGCCCAAATATGAACACAGATGGAGTTTGGGGGAAATAGACCTTGACATTTGGGAGTTGTAGTCACTGGGATTCACAGTTCACCTACAATCAAAGAGCATTCTGAACCCCACCAATGACAGAATTGGGGCAAATTTTCCCCACAGAACCCCCACAGAACCCCCAACAGAAAATACTTAAGGCCATCCAATCAACTCCCTTCATCATGGCAAGAAAATATAATCAAATCCCTCCTGACAAAGAGCCATAGAGATAGATAGATAGCTAGATATTATTCACATACACACAGATATAGTATCATAGATTTGAAAGGGACCCCTAAAGAAGGACAATTATATGTTGCATGTTCCAGAGTAAGCAAACCAGACAATCTCCACATCAACACTGAGAAAGAAACAGCAAGAAATACTGTATACCCACAAGCATAAAAATTATATATATTAGAAACCAACACTTTCTCATTACTTTATTTTCCAGATCAACAGACTGGGCCACAGCAACGCATGGCAGGGGACAGCTAGTAGATGATAAATCAGTTTTGTGACTTGAAAATAATGTCTTGAAAAACTGAACAAAAATGCATACATCGCAAGGAGAGAAATACATAAAAATACATAATGATGCATGTGGGAAAGTGATGGGGTGAATCTTGCAAGAAAATTGGCCCAGGAATAAGATGAAGATATCAGTGGATTTAGAGAACTGTGACAAAAATGTAACTGACAGATTTTTGCATCGCTGGACATAATGAAGCCACTTTCCAATTCAGAGTAAATATACACAGGATTATACTATGGAAAGAGCAAACTTATTAGAAGATTGTCGATGCAGATAAAGCCAGCTGTTGGAATCATATCCCTCAGCCATACTTACGTAGCCATAAGCACAGGCCACCACAGTTGACCTTGACTGAGCTGAGACAGCTCCTAATGAGAGCCTTCAGTGATTTTGGTCTTGCTGTTTATTCATCTGGAAAAAGAATCCAAGCTGGAAGCTTATGACAATATATTTAATTCAAGAGCAAACTAGCTCCAATAATGCACACAGCACAAAAAATAGGAACATTGCGACAGAGCATTGCCACTTCTGGTCAGTTCACTGGTTCTTTGAATTAACTGCCACAGTCCTATTCTCGCTAAAGCAAAGAACAACTAATAGTGCAATCTCATACTTCATTCTCCTTGAGCTCACTTGGGTTTGGCTTCATTTAAATGAATACAGAAGTTTACATTCAGTGCTTTATTTCATAGATAAAAATAACACAAAAGGGTTTTTTTTTCCATACACACAAAAAAGAGGAGGAATCAAGGTGAAGATAGAATAGTTATCATTCAATGGGAAGGGGAGCATTGTCCCCAGCTTTCCAGCCAATCAGAGTCACCTTCTGCTTCCTGTCACCACCAGTCCTTCCTCCTAGCTCCTGCGCTAGCTGGGCAAGAAGATACAGAGCGAACCTTAAGAAATGGGGCCACGAAGTGGAGTCCATGACATGCGAGTGTGGAGAAGAGCAAACCACAGATCACCTATTACAATCCAGTCTGAACTCTGCCACATGGATAATGGAGGACCTTCTTATAACAACACAATTGTCAAATGCCACAAGATATTAGGTATTGAAGTCAATCACAAAGTTCATTTCAAATTTCAAATATCACTGAATGTCACATGCTGCTATTAAATATTCAGTGAACTTGTGCCAACTGGTTTAGCCTTTAAGGAGTATACAAGATCAAATGTACTCCAATCCCTTACTTAGCCATCAAAGACCAATGGGATTGTGTTTATCCTTTTTCACATTTTGATTTTGCCATCACCTCCTTCTAATAACCTTTCTTGTTTCTATAATATCAATGACAAAGAATCCGAATTTAATCATGAAATTAAAGGAGGAAATAAGGGAAGGTAAGTCCACCCAGAAAACAAGCACAATTTGCTGATACTTGATCAACATACATGCATATCCTATCGAGTGTTTATGTTTACATCTTGCACTAAGGCAGCAGCATCTGTAAACTAAACAAAATCACTTGCAGAATTTCTAAACATCCATTTTAGTAATGTGCAGTCAGCCGTCTATATTCAGGGATTCTACATCCACAGATTCACCTATGCCTAATATATATATATATATAACTCATTTGAGTTGTTTGCTCTTTTATGTAAAAGACACCATTTTACTATGCCATTGCATATAATGGGACTTAGGCATCCATGAATTTTGGTATTCTTGGAGAAGATTCTAACCGCAGCAAATACAGAGGATACACTGTAAATACTTCACAAACCTCTACAAGTATCTCTATCACATGTAACAAAAAAAGAGGTGGATCTTCTTGGGAGGGGGTGCAGGGGTTTATTCTCTCTTATTACAAAAAGATCGACATGGTCTACTCTAAATACATTGCATATAAAAATATCTTGATCAAGTTCACTATTTTACAGTACTTTATTTTGTGGTGATTTCAACTAGGATTGTGGATAGAGAGGTCTGTGCCTGGTGAGCCTTTGATAAACCAGATCAGCCAGAATAAAGTACAGGCACTCTGGGTTGAAGGCAAAGCTACAGAGGTTTATGATGATTTGGCCAAATAGGATACCAGTACAAGCAATATGCTTCAAAAGGTACAAGCACATATTCACAGAAAAACACACAACATCTTATTTGGTTCTAACAACTATTCAGACTTTCCACTCTCTGAAAAGAGAGGCAGGCTAGGACTCGTGCCAGGATTGCTCAAGAATTCATTTGATGTCACAGCCTGCAGCAGGAGATTCCCATCGCAGGAAGAAAGACAGATGGTAGTTGGACAATTAAAAGACTGACACCCCTTGGGAGGGCACAATCCTGGAGGAAATGGTGGTGTGGCTATGCTGATGAGTCCCTGATTAATTCAAGTGTTACTTACTTAGGCGATCCCTCGTTTTCCAAGGATGATTGTCTTCCAATATTCTTGTGGGTCCGTATGTGGCTGTGAAGCCCTATTCTTGCTCTGCATCTTTTTCTGCAGTGAGGGCATTGGTTTCCAGGTGGAAGGCGGTCTCGGTCGGGGTTGGTTTGATGCGCCTTCCTCTTGGCACGCTTCTCCCTTTCACCCTCCATTCGTGCCTCTTCAAATTCTGCAGCTCTGCTGATCACAGCTAACCTCCAGCTGGAGCGGTCAAGGGCCAGGGCTTCCCAGTTCTCAGTGTCTATGCCAGAGTTTTTAAGATTGGCTTTGAGCCCATCTTTAAATCTCTTTTCCTGTCCACCAACATTCCGTTTTCCATTCTTGAGTTCGGAGTAGAGCAACTGCTTTGGGAGACGGTGGTCGGGCATCCGGACAACGTGGCCGGTCCAGCAGAGTTGGTGGCGGAGGACCATCACTTCAATGCTGGTGGTCTTTGCTTCTTCCAGCACGCTGACATTTGTCAAGTGTACAGATATGATGATTCCAAACAATCAAGATCCTGGCTGCCTGTATAGAGAGTTAATGAATTCATATTTGTTGAGCCGCCTCTTCCCCAGGAGTGGCAGGCTCTGAGCCTCAAGTTAAACGAACCAACATCCTGAGCTTATCTTGGTGACAAAGAAGACTATCCATCTACATAAATACACAATGGTCTTGATATTTATCTGGCTTGGGAAATAGCTGGAGGGACCCTGGTCATGATCTCCATTTCCAAGGGATTGTGCAAACTGAAGGCATGGAAAGGCCTTCTAGATACATTTTGATAAATTTCATTTGATACAGTTTATACAGTTTATACTTTTAGAAACTGACACAGTACATAAAAGATACAAGTTACACAAAAATCAGAGTAAGATATTATATAGTTTTAGGGTACTGCTGCTGTTATGTCTAGTGGTTTTGACACTTCACAACTTTAGAGGCACAGAAATGTTTTTAAAATAAAAATAACAATTTCATTTGTTTTTCTCCTTGTTGCGTACTGCTACAAGTCTACTCTGTCCTTTGGTGAACTTGCAAAAACTTTTTAAGAGAAGGTTTGCCATTGTCTTCCCTTGAGGTGGAAAGAGTGTGACTTGTCCAAGGTGACTTGTGGGTTTCCATGGCTGAATAGGAATTTGAGCGCTGAACTCCCGAAGTTCAATTCCAACTCTCATCCTGCATTACATCGGCTCCCTTTATTCCATACCTTCTTTTTCAGACAAAATACTTGTTTTACTTCTTTTAACTTGCACTTCGGGGAGATCCTTAAGCTTCTGTTTTATTTCAGATAACAGGTTAAGAAGCAAGAACAAAGGTGTTCAGATCACATTTAACTTTGATGTTAAGGGGCAAGATTGCTGTTGATAAAGTAAAGCTTTTCTCAGAAAGTAATACATTTCCCACAAATTTAAGTCCTGCTTCTTCTGGAGTCATGCCCATTTCCTTGTGACATTAATCTATTAGGTAACACAGAAGGGGAGGAAGCCACTTAGTCTCCATTCAATACAAAAGGTTACTTTCTGACCTTTATTTTCTGTAGGAAACAACAAGTAAATTCTTGTGAGAGGCAAACTTCTTACTCCCTTGGTTTCCTAACAATTTTGGAATCTTTTGAAAAAGAAACCAGACTATTTCACTCACTGGGATAGCTCTTGAGAAATGAGAAAGTGATGTTTTAGCCTGTCAGAAACTGGGTAATCATCTAATAGGATCACAGCATGGTTGGACTCACCATTGTAATTATATCCATTGGGTGGTCGCAAAAGGTCAAAATCAGAAGACCACTGTGAACTTGCCTTCATCCAATAACTCTAGTTGAAACTCAAACTAAAATACTCTTTTCACTATACTATTTACCTGCAGCAGAATCTTCTAGAAGAGTCAAAGCATCATCCTGTCCTTATTCTGTTATGTGTAGCTTAAGCATATTCTTACAGTCAAAATTCTTAAAAGTAACTTCATATTATCTATATTCTTGGGCCAAGATAACTAAGATGATGCACACTGCCAGTAGACCCAGTATGCATTTTAAGGTGTTGCACAAAGAGATAGTCATTACCTCCATGCACAGTGATTTGTCCCAAGTATTTAAGAATTGCTGTAGGCTCCCAGTTCAATGTCTTTCTTGACAATGCCCAGAACTAGACACATTAATCCAGGTGGGAACTGGAAAAAGCAAAATAGAGTGATACTACAAACAGTCCCCATGTTACAAACAAGATAGGTTCTGTAAGTCTATTTTTACACTGAATTTGTATGTAAGTCAGAACAGGTACATTTTAAGTGTAACTCCAGCCAATATTTAAAAAGTTTTGGATACCATAGGGAAGGGTCAACATCCCTGTAGTGTTTTTTTTTTGGGGGGGGGGTTGCTGTCTGAGCCCCTGTTCAGAAGAATTCACCTCACTTTTTGTCCCTGTGACAATTGAATTCTGAAATTTTTGGATTGTTGTGGAAACAAGGATTGGTGATAGACTTCAGTAGATACACTTTTTCCCATGATAACTCTTACAGAAATTAATATTCCTTCCCAAGGATAGATTTCCTCTCATTTCCTGTTGTCTTTTTTCCATTTCTAACTAGAAGTTGTATGTAAATTATATCTTTGTGACTCGAAGACTGCCTGTATTACTTCCCTGTTCTTCTAGACACAATACTTCTATTTATGCAGTCTAGAATAGAATTGGCCTTTTTCCTGCTTCTAGATACCTTTTACATGTTCTGTTGTCAACTGAGGTGTCACCCATCCTATATCTGTGCATTTCATTTGTATTGCCTACTTGTAGTACTATGCATTTCTCCATGCTGAAATTGATTTTGAAATTCATTTTGACTCCCTATCCAATCTGTTAAGGTCATTGTGGATTCAGATCCTATCCTAATCTGGTGTCATCTGAAAAATTGATAAGCATGCCCACTATTCCATTATCCCAGACCTTGATAAAGATGTTGTGTAGCACTGGGTCCAGCACAGATGCATGTGGCACTCTACAAGTCACTTCTTTCCATGATGAAGAGGAGCGACTCGGTTTGATCAGTCAACTCATTACAAATCTAACAGTACATTGTCTAGCTGACATTTCACTAATTTCTTTGTGAGAACATCACAAGAGACCTTGTCAAAGGCCTTACTAAAATCAAGATATGCTATTATATCAGCAGCATTCTCTTCATCTTCCAAGATTGTAGTATTTTTCCTAATCCCAGAAATCAGTATTTTATGGACTTTCAAAATAATAGATTTTGTTCTGATTGCTACAAGTTACAAGCTATGGCCCCATTGATTTGATGTACATTCATTGTTTTACAGCTGTGATTGGGGAGTAGTATATGGTATTGTTGTTATGTTTTACAACTGTGATTGAGGAGTTGTGTCAAGCTTCATTGAAGAAACCTGAATTCATTGCTGTAATGGTGTCTATTTCCTTTCGGCAGGTCAGAGACTGGGTTTGGTGGGGGGGGGGGGATCTCAGGCAGGGAATTGTTTGTTGGTTTAGGCTAATGGTGGCTGTAGTCACTGATGGGTTAACCAGATGGAATGGTCCTTAGGTGATGGGATTTCATGGTCTCTCTTTATAGGACAGTGGGAAGCTGGACAGTGATGAACTTTGGATCACCTTAGGTGGGATTTATTATGTCCATGAATTATCACATGCCAGCTGATTTATGATCAGTATTTCAATCAATTGTATTCAGCCAAGCAGGGCTGAGCACAATATAAAGAAGTTTTTGTGCCTTACTGATTACTTGTGTCTATTGTGTGTTGGTGAGAAAGAAAAATGAAAAGGTGGCCTTCCTAGGGTTTTGGGTTTTTTTTGGAGAAGGGGTTGTCCTATTTCTGATGTCAATCATGGAGTGTTGGGAGATTAGCCATCTGAATATCATTTTCGGGGCTCAGATTTTTAGGTCCTGAGTCTTTCCCCACAAAAATATAAGCTTAGTTTGACATGTTTTTGAGAAAACCATGTTGACATTTTGTGAACACATCATTCCTTTCTGAGTGTCTAAAGACTGTTTTATGATCTGCTCTAGAATCCTGGTACTGATATCAGGCTGATTAGATGGTAATTATTTGGGTCCTCTCCCTTCCTTTTTCTTTTTAAAAAATCTTTTTTTTTTAAGCAGGGAACGTTTGCCTCTTTTAGTCTATTTTCACATCTCTTGTCCTCCATGAAGTCTCAAAGATTATTATCAATACTTCTGCGATTACTCTTGCTAATCCTTTTAATACCCTTGGGTATTCATCTGACCTTAAAGATTTGAATTTATTTAGAATAGCAAGACATTCCAGTACTATTTCTTTACTGTCCTGCTCTGCATTTCCCCTATTACATCTCCTGTTCCATTTGGCCCAGATTGGAACCCACGCGCTCACTTCGTTCATTCGGAGAGGCCCTGCTCGGGATCCCACCTGCGTCGCAGGCGCGTTTGGTGGGGACGAGGGACAGGGCCTTCTCTGTGGTTGCCCCCCCAACTTTGGAACACCCTCCCCAAAGACATTAGACTAGCACCCACGTTGGCAGTCTTTAGGAAGAACTTGAAGACTTGGTTATTCCGATGTGCCTTYCCAGAATAGRATAAYCTCCAGCACTHTGTCCCAGAAGCACTTTATTMGAGTTTAAKACTCTCTGCACATKGCACTTGYCCAGAACTCCAACATACCACCTCACACACCCAGCACTTTTAACCTGTACCCATCATTGGCCCRGCCCTGATTTTATTGTGTAATAGTGTAATGTTTTGTTGTGTTGTTGCTTATGTTTTTAATTTGCTTGCATTGTTATTGTTTGTTGTTGTTATGTTGAGGCCTTGGCCTTTGTAAGCCGCACCGAGTCCTTCGGGAGATGCTAGCGGGGTACAAATAAAGTATAATAATAATAATAATAATAATAATAATAATAATAATAATAATAATTGGAAACTATTTACATATTTTCAAGAAAGCAAAGTCCAAGAAGGCCTTGAGTAGTTCTGCTTTTCCTCTATCATCTGTTAGCATTTTGTCAACTTCTCCACATGATAAGTGATTATCATAATTCTCACAATATCCTCCTCCTCTGTTGGAGGTTTTAAAAACATAAAAAGGTGTTCTGGTTGAACTGTTTGGAATTCTAATGCAAATTAAATTTACTGATATTTGTAGATGTAACATACTAGAATTATTCTATTCCATACCATTGAAATCTACAAAGTTCATGCTTGAGAACCGCGCAATCATGTCACAAAAAGAAAAAAATCTTAATTTTTAAGAAAGTTTACAATTTTGTGTTGGAATGGATTTATAACCATCCTGGGCCACGTGGAGCCCATGGGCTGCAGGTTGGACAAGCCTGACCTATGTTGTAGAACTGATGCAATTTCAGACCACTTTAACTGCCATGGCTCAGTGGGAATGATAGTTTTACAAGTTTTTTTAACCTTTTCTGCCAAAAAGTGCAATGCAATTTCCAAGATTCCACAGCATTGAGCCATGACAGATAAAGTGTTGTCAAGCTGTTGTGTAGATGCACCCCAGACTATTTTGTGACCTTTTCTGCCCCACCCTTAAATTGTTTCTTTTTGAGACATTTTGTGAACAAAAATATACTTCCCTTCTATCCTTTTATCTCACGGTGGTGAAGAAAAAAAAGATTACCTTTCCTAAAATGATTTTTTCAGATCTGAACAGATAAATGAGACCCTTTCTTCCTCAGTCCTGGGATTTAACAACTTTTCTTTATCCAGACAGATGCATTTTGCAAAGAATGGTGAAAAGGGAACAAGGCAGACATAATACAATAGATTACCAGTTTGTAATCATATTGTTGAACAACACTGCCCTGGAACAGAGAGCTCAATTGTCCTGTAATTCTTTATTGTTTCCAAATCATTAGAAAAAGAGGAAAGGGCAGGCATGTTTCTAACACTGTTTGCAAGGTGATTAGTTTGGCAAGGGTTTTTATATTTTTGTGAGAGAGAAGTTCAGTGACTGCTGCTTCCATGTTCACATCATGGAACAAGAGGAGAACGTATTCCTTTCCTTCACCTATTAGCAAAATTGACACTGTAGCACAGAATGTTGGAATCCAAGGGAACTATCTACAGTGAGTTGTTATACAGTATTTCCTGGGTTTTAATACAAGATCCTTCTTCGGGGATGGCCGGTCAAAGAACAAGATCAATGGGAAAGAGACATAGGAATCAATAATGATTAAAAATTTGGAATTATGAAAAATATTTCTGTGAGTAGGTTCTTGTGGGGTTTTTTGGGCTATAGGTCCATGTTCTAGAGGCATTTCTCCTGACGTTTTGCCTGCATCTATGGCAAGCATCTTCAGAGGTAGTGAGGTCTGTTGGAATTAGGACAATGGGTTTATATATCTGTGGAATGGCTGGGGTGGGGCAAGGAGCTCTTCTCTGCTGGAGCTGGGTGTGAATGTTTCAATTGACCACCTTCATTAGCATTTGAAGTGAGCCTGGGAAAATTTTCCCAGGCTGAGCCTGGGAAATCTTTTGTTGAGAGGTGTTAAGATGTGCCTGGTTGTTTCCTCTCTGCTGTTTTGCTGTTGTAATTTTAGAGTTTTTTAATACTGGTAGCCAGATTTTGTTCATTTTCATGGTCTCTTCCTTTCTGTTGAAATTGTTCACATGCTTTCATGAGAACCTAGTGATTCCAGTCATGAAAGCCTTCGACAATATATTTCTGTGAGGATCAAAGAGAATTGCTACAAAATGGTGTTGCAATGGGTTAAACCTTTGTGCTGCTGGACTGCCGACCTGAAGGTTGACAGTTTGAATCCATGGGACAGGGTGAGCTCCCACAGTTAGCCCGGCTCCTGCCAATCTAGCGGTAGATAAATAAGTACCGCTCCTGTGGCATAAGAAAGGCATAAGACGCTTCAAGCAGTCATGCCGGTCACACGACCAGGAGGTGACAACACAGGCTCCTCGACTTGGAAATGGAGAATAGCAACTCCACCAGAGCCATAGATGAGCACCGCCTCCAAAGCCAGAAATGAAAGGAGAAGCCTCTGCCTTTGTTTGTGTTTGTGTGTCTGATTGTATTGTAACAAGGCACTGTATGTTTGCCAGTATCTGTTTACACTGTAATCCGCTCTAAGTCCCCACCAGGAGAAGGGCGGTATATAAATAAAGTGTTTTTGTTGTTGTTGTTTTTGTTTTTATTACATGACTCCAATAATGTTAAGTTGTAATAGAAACAATCTATAAAATTATTGGAGGTTCAAGTAAGGAAACTAGGACTTATCTACATTTAAGGTGGGAATGTGAAAAGATAAAAAATGGGGGAAAGTATTTGCTGAAATTAATGACATACTAACAATTAATCTACAAAAAATCTAAATATAGCACTTCTATTAAATTTAGGAGATATAAGATTAAACTGGCAAAAGAAAGAATTAAGAGTAACTTTTGTTACTGCTTTAAGATTAGTTATAGTCAAAAAATGGAAAGAAAATTATGAATACGAAATTGATGAGCAGTACAAAGAGGTGTGGAACATCGCAATAAATGGTAAACTGACTTGTGAAATAAAATGCAAAAAGGGATTAACAAAAAGAAATGGTTTTGAGGAATGAAATGGGGTGAATTGTTAAATATATATTTGTCAAAGAAAAAGGAATAAAACCAAATCAACATACACTAGCATTTTTGGAGAAGAGGTCAATATAACAATTATTAATATTATGGATGAATAAATGTCCCATGGGTGGTGGGTAGATGTAGAGATTACATGTATAAAATATATGATTGCTTAACTGATGTTTTGTATGTTTGGTGTTAATTTTAGTTGGGTGTGATTTGTATAATTTATGTCTTATGAATATATTATTATTATTATTATTATTATTAGAGTCCCCGATGGTGCAATGGGTTAAACCCTTGTGCCAACAGGACTGAAGACTGATAGGTCGAAGGCTTGAATTCAGGGAGAGGGCAGATAAGCTCCCTCTGTCAGCTCCAGTTCTCCACATGGGGACATGAGAGAAATCTCCCACAAGGATGGTAAAACATCAAAAAAGATGCGGGTGTCCCCCGGGCAACATCCTTGCAGAAGACCAATTATCTCACACCAGAAGTGACTTGCAGTTTTTCAAGTCGTTCCTGACACGAAAAAAAATTAATAATAGTAATAGAGTGGGAACATGCCCTGCCCCAGCAAGGTCAGTCTTCAGATGTTTTTGGCCTTCAACTCCCAGAAATCCTAACAGCTGGTAAACTGGCTGGGATTTCTGGGAGTTGTAGGCCAAAACACCTGGGGACCCACAGGTTGAGAACCATTGCTCTAGACTGAAAGTGGTTTGACACCACTTTAATTGCCATGGCTCAATGCAATGGAATAATTGCGATTTTATAAGATCTTTTGCTGCCAAAAAGCAGTGGTGCCACATCAAACTACAAATCTCAGGATTCCAAAATAGTTAAAGAGGTATTAAACTGCATTTATTGTACAGCCTACTTAATTTTCTAGCCCCTTGGGAAGCCAGATTATGAAACAAACTACAGCCTTTTTGTTTTGCACAAAATAATCCCACTGACTCCTTCAATGTTCAGCCAATGGGTAAAGTATCACATTTTCCTTCATAGAGATGTAAATTATTAGGGTGCAAGTCTCCCCGTTCTCTGCATAAATGTCTCATTTTGTAAATGGAAAGCAATGGAGCTGAACCACAGGGGAAATGCAATAGAAAAAAAGGACTGGAAGAAAGCGGAAGAAAATGTCACAATAACATCACTGATCTATTAATATTTAAAGCAATGGTAAACTTTGTTGTTTTTGCTGCGCCTCCGGCCCTCCACCCTCACATATAACAATACTATTTTTTAAGCAAGTTATACTATATTGTTCCTGAATTTCTTGGAAGAACTATGTGGAGGAAAGGACGAATTGGGAAAAGTCATAAGGGTAGAATAACGAATAGCATGCTTGATGGAGATCTTAGATTTTGGGGAAAGGGCTTCAAATAATGAAATAATAACAGACTATTTTGGAAGAACTAACTCCCATTTATGTTCTTTAGCTGAGTAGCACACCCCTTTGAATGGTTTATTGAAATTAACGATCTAAATCTTCATTAATTTTCTTCTTTAGAAAGTAAAAAGCTTTAATTGACTAGTCACGGTATAGGACTTATTCTGCATAAAACTGCATGCGGGGGACCTCCTTGAACATAAAATAACACAGTCTTTTCTACACGGAAAATAATATTTCTGCACATAAAATACTTTTTTCTCTTCAAAAAATGCTGCAGTATTATTTTTTTCTTTTCCATTTATTAATTAGTTGTGTGGTTGGTAGACAGATGGAAAGATGATCATACAATGTTTTTAAATGTGAACAATGCACCTTTTGTGTTTCTCGGGTTATATACAGAGGAATGGCAAATGTTATATTTCAGTAACAGGCTTGCTAGCAATGGTGAAAAAAGTTCAAGCAAAATGTCAATAGATTAGTTTTGTATGGTGTTACTCTTTCAGATGGGACACTATCCTCCCAGCTGGGAATGATTGGTGCTGTTTTGCACAAAATAACCCCTTTGACTCCTTCAATTGTTGAAGCAGGAAACAATTCAAAATCTATCTAACAGTTTTAGGTATCTTTTTAATTAGCAAATCATGTCCCAGCATCATGGAGTTCATATGCCTTCTTCTCTTTTCAGTCATATTGATGCAGTAAACCTCAGCCCTATTTCTGTTTTCAAAGAAAACTAAAATAATGTTTCACCTAGGTCAAACTTAATAATAATCATGATTGGCTCAAGGTGAATTAAGCAGTGTGTTTCTGGACAGCCTCAATAAAAATCTCACCAGAATGTGTATTTAAGTATGCATTTATGGAGCTATTTTTTCTTCCCATGGTGTGTCCTACTTTCACTAGCAATATACATTTCTGAATTCAATTTAATAATGCATTTGGATGCATCCACAGGTTAAAAACTCTGATACACCATACGGTATAATGCAAAATCTAATAAAATTATAACTAGCTTCCCATTTTATATAGAACATCCCATATTTGTGATCCTAAAATCAGATCGGGGTGATATAAGATGCCCCAATTCCTACCAGACTGACCAACGAGCATCAGTATGTATGGATCAATCAGGTCTTACACCAAGTGTTGGGGAAGGGGACTATTTGCTGGGACCCCAGTTGGTTTGGTCATGTTTTATCTTCTCTCTGGATAACAATGTTCACTGTGGAGAGAAAATAAAGATCTCAATGGCTGGCCTCCCATGACAAGATTGGTTTGTGGGGTGAAGTAACATCTGATGTCTTGCTGTTATCGAGAAATTGACCGTTTCTCTAATAATACCTATAAATGTATAACCGTTTTTAAGGGTTTGGATGGTTCTCAAGGCCCAGCCCAGTTCCAAACATTCCTAGGAGGATTAATCTAATCATTTATCAAGCATAAGAAACAAACTGAAAAACTGAATTTGGCAGGAAAATCCCCTCAGGCCAGATAGAGCAAACAGGAAAAGGTATTTCCTGAAAATGCATTAAGAATTAATTATATGCTTCCTCAAACTAATCTCCCTCTATTCCTATCTTCCCTGTTAAGAAAACTATGCATAACTGTATTGTAATAACCATTTTTTTCCAATCTGCCACTGGAGAAAAACCATTGTAAATATATTTTCTTTATTAGTGAATAATCAGGGGAGAAGACACTCATATTTATACACAAGAACTGGGCACCCAAAGAAACTTGTACTACATAAAATGTGCTTTGGAAACTCTTACTTAGCTATTTATTTATTATCAAAAGCATTGCATAAATTAGTATAAAACTGATTAAAAGCGAAGGTGTGCAGGTTGCTAAATATCTTCTGACCAAAAACAGGCAACAACAATGGCATTGTCTGTAGCCTCCAACAATTCCTCCTCTGTACATGAGGCAGGGCACAATGGACAAGCATACAGATGCAGAGTTGTCATGTTCTGCTCCACAGTCACACAAGATATGGGATTCTTTTAGGTAGTGCCATTTTGCCAGGTTGTCTTTTGATCTGCAAACTCCGCTTCTGAGTCTGTTCAGGGACTTCCAAGTTGCCCATTCTTGGTTTGCCCCAGGAGGAAGACCCTTGTGGGGGCCATCCAGTTGGGATTTCCTGGTTTAGCTGCCCAGAGGGATACCCTTGCTGTTGCTGGAGGGATGCCAAGAGGAGTGGTAGTTCTCATAAAGCTTTTCCTTGATTTGAGTCTACTGGGAGGAGGCTGGTAGCCATGTAGTGGATGGCTTTCACAGTGTTCAACCTTATTTCTCTCACATTTAGCAGCAACTTCTCGCACATCGGGGGGGGGGGGGGAATGCCAGCTAGTTTGTATAGTTTATCAAGCGTATATACAGCATATATAAGTGGTGGTCGTGGCTGATCTTTAGTAAAGATATTAAACAAGGTCAATGCAAGAACGCTGCCTTGGGGTAAGCCATTCTTTTGCCTCCTCCATCTACTTTTCCTGCCCTGAAACTCCACATAGAAGCTATAGTTTTCTAGGAGCATCTGGATAGTTGTTGTGAAATCATAATCTCGGGTAATATGGTAGACTTTCTGAAGCATTTTCCTATGTTGCACCGTGTCATAGGCTGCTGTAAGGTCAACAAAAACTGTTCCAGTAATGCAACCTTTCTCATATCCTTCCTCGATGTACTCGGTCAGATTAAGAATTTTCCCTGTACCAGCTTCAAATGGACAAATAGCAGCTCTCCATCCACCTCTGACATTACAAGGTGTCCCCAGCCAATGATTGCTTGGATTCTAGCTCGACAATTTCTAGCTCGACAATTTCTAGCTCGACAATTTCTGAGCCAATCAGGGGTGGGAGTGGGCATTCTGAATAGCTACCAAAGGAAATAAAATGCTTTGCACTTTACTGCGTGTCAGTTCTTTGAAGCAATTATGCTTTTCTGACATCCATCTGACCAGATGAATAAAACTTATGTTACAGCCTTCAAACACAGCGACATTTTTCCTTGTTTTCATGCCAAACAACGGA
The DNA here is from genome assembly GCF_025583915.1 of Anolis sagrei ordinatus. Taxonomy (NCBI): domain Eukaryota; kingdom Metazoa; phylum Chordata; class Lepidosauria; order Squamata; family Anolidae; genus Anolis; species Anolis sagrei. Next base: position 153,718,396 of record NW_026845477.1, on the reverse strand, counting down.
CCTGCACTGCCCCTTGTGGCAGATAGCTAATTTTGGTAATATTGCAGGTGCTTCAGGCATTATGAGACATCCTAGTATTGTGAGATTTGAGGGAGCCCCCTCCCCATTTAATCAATCATTTCCTCAGAGTTGTTTCTCATGACAGGAAAAACTATACCTGCTGAGATCCTTTGGGTTTTCTTCTTTTATTTTATGAAACTTTGTGATTTGCTAAGCCCTTAGGCCAATTTCATATTGTGTTCATAGTTTGATTGCCATCCATGTTTACAGAGAATGCTGTTCAAAAATTATTTATAATCTCACTTTGCAATGACAACATATCTTCTCATTGAAAGATTGTTCTTAAGCATTTAAGAAGAGTCTGGCTTGCTGGGTAAGATCAGAAATCATTCAGTTCAGTGGTTTGTTTTGGACAGTGACCACGCAGATGACTTTGTGAAGCCCACAAGCAAAACACGCGTACTGCTCACACTCTGCGGACTGGTATTCAAAGGCACTCTCCATCTGGTATGGATGTTAGAATACCTGTTGCAGCTTGGGGCAGGAAATCTGTTCTTGGTTTTCACCTGAAAATTAAAAGATTTATCTTTTACCCAAATTATTAAAAAAAAGTATAAGGGAGAGGAAAAAATGACATTCCTCATAGCATTGAGCCAAGTCAGTTAAAATGACCAAATTAGATAAACTCGGGGAAAAATTAGTGTTGGAGAAAGTGGAATGATTTCAGATCACCAGCTGAGCTTGAAGTCTGTAAATAATTTGGGAAAATGTGGTCTTCCTAATAGTTAAGAAATTTATTGTTGAATCCAGGAAGGCAGCCAAGACCATCTTTAATCAGTCATCTGCTCATAAAAAAACTCGTCTGCATGTTTTATGTACACCTAGATTTAGAGACAAATGCAAACATCAATGCTGCTGTTTGGAGCTAAAATCTGAAATTTATTTTGCCTGCAAGATTTTAAAGTTACCTTTTTGTTTCTGCTTTCTGCTTCTGGCTAATCCTCAGGCAAAAAAGTATGGGGGGAGCAGGGGGGGGGAGCATTAAGGCAGGAAAGCCACATCTTGCCCTTTCCATTTACTCTCTGGTGTGCTTATGAGGAAACAAAAATGAAATTCCTCCAGTTCAGGCTTCATGAGCAAAGTAGGTTTCAGCTACTCTTAATGGAAAAATATTTCAGTGGCAGGCAGTGTGCAAGACTAGTTAGACCTCTGGGTTTGGATTCAGAAGAATCTATTTTAATCCCAGTTCACCATGGAGATCATTTAGCAAACTCAGATAAATCATAATCTCTCAGATGAAAAATTTCTTTCAAGTGCAGGTACTAATTTCGTCAGTTATGGAATTATTTGGAAATACAGGTAGTCCTGTTAGCTCACATAAATAATGGGTTGATTTGCTGATGTTCACATTTTCATATCCACCAGGCCTTTGGTAAAGTTAATGAATCTTAAATACTAATTCCAGACCAAACCACTCCAAAATACTTTGCATGATAACAAGGATAGCTAACAACAATATATTGGAGGGAATTCACTCCCTCCCAAAGTTTAGAAGAAACAGAAAATGTTGCAAAGACATTTCAGCTCAAGAAGATTTTTGTTCTGTGGAACACATTCAACCAGTATATGGTCTTCCTGAAAGATGTTATGTCATTATTTCCAGGGGACTACTATGGTCCCTTTTACTCTGTCCTTTATACCAAGTTCTGATCCCAGATTGACTGCCAGATAATCTGGGATCTGATCCTGAGACATACGGCACTGTAGAAGGAACCCAAGGCTGGATCTACACTGCCATATAAAATTCAAATTATCTACCTTGAACTGGATTACATGGAAGTGTAGACTCATATAATCCAGTTCAGAGCAGATAATGTGGATTATCTGATTTGATTATCTGGATTATATGGCACTTTAGATGTAGCCTAAGTATGCCTTTCAGTCATTGCAGCACTAAAAATGGCTTGACTCTGGTTCACGTCTAGGGCATTATGGATTTAAAGCAATGGTTCCCAACCTTTTTTGGACCAGGGACCACTTTGATTTTTTTGTTGTTGGCAGGGATCACAAGGTTCAAGAATAATAAACTGCTTTGAGCTTTGAGCAAAAATATTACCCACCTTGTAAAGAAGATGCAAGCTCAAAAACCACATCAATGTGAACCAAACTTAATTTGCTATTAAAATGTTGTTTTTATATTATAATAGTACTCTTAATTCGTGTTACTAATAAGTTTAACAAATATGTTAAATTTTTTGATTAAATTTTATTTTTATTTTGACACAGTTTATTATTCTTATTACTTGCTTACTATTAGTCGATTCCTGGCTTGTTTTTAATTACCAGCAAAGCGAAAAAGTCTTGTTTGCATAAATAAGTTGTGGAAATGATCATAAGATAGTGCAAGGTGATTCCTCAAATTTTAGTATAAAAATTGCTTTTTTACACCAAAACTCCTCAAGAGAATCAGATTTTT
>NW_026845477.1:153681664-153708796 GCF_025583915.1 Anolis sagrei ordinatus | reverse complement strand
GTAGGTTTGGTGGGAATCTTCATAATTCAGAATAAATTTGGAAAGATTTACTTTTTGATGCGATTTCGAAGATTTTAAGGAAACCGGAAGTCTCTTTGCCCTTCCAAAGTGTTTTCCACAATTTCTCATTGTTGTTCATTCGTTCAGTTGTCTCCGACTCTTCGTGACCTCATGGACCAGTCCACGCCAGAGCTCCTTGTCGGCCGTCACCACCCCCAGCTCCTTCAAGGTCAGTCCAGTCACTTCAAGGATGCCATCCATCCATCTTGCCCTTGGTCGGCCCCTCTTCCTTTTGCCTTCCACTTTCCCCAGCATAATTGTCTTCTCTAGGCTTTGCTGTCTCCTTCATGATGTGGCCAAAGTACTTCAACTTTGTCTCTAGTATCCTTCCCTCCAATGAGCAGTCGGGCTTTATTTCCTGGAGGATGGACTGGTTGGATCTTCTCGCAGTCCAAGGCACTCTCAGAACTTTCCTCCAACACCACAGCTCAAAAGTATCTATCTTCCTTCGCTCAGCCTTCCCTAAGGTCCAGCTCTCACATCTCTCATACGAATCAGTAAATGAGTTGGAAATTATTCAGCTTTTCCCCTGCCTCTGTTCCCTGGCCTCAGTTATAGCTAGAGAAGCATTTTAAACCAGAGTGGATGGATTCCCTCCTTTTCCTTTCCCCCCACTTCAGTCTTAAGCAAGATAAGTGGTTTGAACCAGTGTGGATGGATTCCCTTCCTTTCCTTTTCCTCCTGCGTCAGTCTTAAGCGAGAGAAGCAGTTTAAACCAGTGTGGATGGATTCCCTTCCTTTCCCTCCCGCATAAGTCTTAAGCGAGAGAAGTGGTTTTAACCAGAGTGGATGGATTTCTTCCCTTTGCTCCCCCCCCCCCAACTTCTGGAGTAAAACAACTACTTTCAAAATAAAGACTACCCAATGAAACAGGAAATAACACTTTGAAACCATTAACGAAGGAGTAAGTACTTTAGAACCATTTAGAACCATGGATTGCACATGCCTACTGCTTTGGGCTGATAAGATAGTCAAGGGATTGTTGCTGTTGTGTTCCTTCAAATTGTTAAAGAATTAGGGTAATCCTAAATCTAAAATGTAGGATGAAACCTGGGTAAATGACCTTGAATGGCCACATCAGGTCGATTTGAGGACCCATGTTCTATATGATAGCCCTGCAGATATTTAAAGGTGGCTATAACATCACTTCTCAGTTTTCTCTTCTCTTAACTGAACATATCCAGTTCCTGAAGTAGTTCCTCATATAGACTTGATTTCCAGATGTTTTGATATCTTTGTCACCCTTCTTTGAACATGTTCCACATTTTCCATATCTTTCTTGAACTGAGATGCCGAGAACTGGACACATTATTCCAGCTGAGATAAGAGAAAATCGGAATAGAGTGGTACTATTACTTCCTTCAGTCTAAACACCATCCTCATGTTGATGCAGCCTAGAATTGCATTGGATTTGTCTCATCACACTGTTGAGTCATGTCAACCTGCTGCTATTTCTGTGGTGGGTTTCATGCCACCAAACCCCTGCAATATGGCAGGCCTTCCCCAAATGGAAACAGTGCATTGCTAATGGCAAGTGGGATGAATCAATGAGGCAGGTTTTGAAAAATGTCAATTTTCCAGGGTTAAGAAGACTACATTTCAAAATCTTTTAATGTCTCCACCCACCTCCTAAAACAGGAGATAGCATCAATTTCTTGTGACAAAATGAAAGAGAAATGCACACAATAAATGTGCATTCTACATATCACTGCTGTACATCAATGCTTAAGGCAGTGATTATATAGTGGATGGGATCAAGAATGCAGTTTAGTTGGTTGAATTGCTTCTTTCAATGGACCTTAAAAGGAATTGATCTTCTCTTTCTCTTTCAGACTTCCCATCCATCCTAAAAATCTGCTCTGCAGCATGGGAAAATCACCTGGAACAATTTTTGTGATATTACAGAAGGCTATACAATGGGGTAAGGAAAAGGAGAAAAACCATTTCCTGACAAACAACCTGGCACTAGTACAGCATCAACAGGAGAAAGTTACAAGTTTGGTAGATAAAGGGAATACTTTGGATTTGGCATATCATGATTTAAGTAAGTCCTCTTCTACAAAGTTCAGAAAGAAGCTAGTAAAATATGGGCTAGAGAATACTACTGTTTGGTGGACTGAGAATTAGTTAACTAGTAAATCCCAAAGGATGTTTTCCAATTACTCTTTTTCATCCTGGAAATAAGTAATTAGTAGAGTGCCACAGGATTCTGTCTTGGACCCATTGCTAGTCAACATCTTTATGAGTTCGACAATTGAATAGAGGTCATGCTTATCAAATCTGCAGATACAGAGTAATGGATTCAAATTACAAGAAAACAAATTCCAAGACAGAGCACTTGAATTTCTGACTCTGCTATAGTTTCTATGATAATTCAACACTAGTGATATTATGTACTTGCCTGATTTGTCTCATAACATCTCCCAGCTCTTGGTGATCTTGCAGAGATGCTTTATAGTGCAACATTAGGAAGAACTTCTTGACAGTCAGTGGAATATGTCTTTTTCAGAGTGTCATGGAGCCTCCTTCCCCTGAAGATTTTAAACAGAGTCTGGATGTGCATCTGTCAGGAGTGATTACATTATGTATTCCTACATAGCAGGGTTAGACTGGATGACCCTTGTCGTCTCTTCCAGCTCTATGATTCTATGACTGTAGATCCTTGTGGGAAATGAGTTGGGATTTAAAAATGAAAAATAGAACTATGTCATATTTGATCTGATTTTAAGAGAGATATTGTGTTACTCAGGTTAGCACTGAACAGCTGAGTAGGTGAATTCCACAACAGCAGCATCAACAACATCAATCAGCCAATAAATCTAGCTTTCAACAAGAGAAGCTTTTCCGTCAAAATTTTGTTTGAGAGTGGAGGGAAACATATTCATATGTTATGGCATGTGGCATTGCTCCAACTCTTTTTCAACCCAAATCAGATCCATCTTGGCATTTAGCTAGACTTGCCAGATGGCCAAAGTCAAAGTTCGGAAAGGTTTTTCCAGATAACAGTTCTCAGTTTTCTTCATCCAGCATAACCAGCAGCTTTTCCAAGCAGCAGCAGCTAGTAACAATTGCCTATAATCAGATGGCACCTCTCCAGAGAAGGAACTGCATTTATGAGGGTTATCTCTTTAAAAAAGAAATACCAAGCCAATTAGAGGAAACCAACTGTAATACATTCATTATGCTCCTTCCACCTGGAGAGAGGTGAATCAAGTGCAGGTCCTTAAATGCAGAGTTTCATTAAGCTTATTCATTCCAACTTTTATCAGATTATTCATGATGCATGAGGCGTACTTATTCATTTAATTAAAAAAGACCGATTATATATGGTTTAATTCTAATAATGAGGGCAAAGCAGGGTCAGGCAGAAGACTGCTTTGTGTGGCAGGGAAACTTTATTTTAGAATCTCTCTTGGCTCACATCAAAAAACCTTTGAAATGCAAAGGGACAGTACAAGAGACATGCCCACAATCCACCACTGTTAAGAAGAGCACTGTGAACTTTAGTTTTGCCAACTGTGCTGCCTGAAGTTCCAGTTACACAAAATGCTGGATTATAGATCAGCAGACATTAGGCAGCAGGAAAGGTATAGTTAGTTACAACCTGGCAGGAATGCTATGCCTCGCGGGCTGTTTTTGCAACCAAGACCAGTAGTCTGTGCAGGTACAGCTGTACCAGGAGCTCCAATTTTGTTTGCTTTGCATTGAATGTTTGTTGTAGTTCTAAGTTTCAGGGACTCTGCAGATAGGTGGTTTCTTTTGGCTGCAATCATAGGGCAAGCCACCTGTCAATTATCGTTAGGTTCCCTGGTCCTGCCGCCTTTTGGGGTTTTTGGAGGGAATAGGAGCCATTTGGGTTCAGTCCACACAGAGAAGCTTTTCATGCAGGACATAATACCAAGAGCTCCTGTAGAAAGCTTCGTCTTCTACAGCTTGGCTGGGGAGAAAGGTCCCATAGCCGAGGATTAAACAGCCTTACAGCTCCTTTGCTGAGGGACTTCAGCCAGCCATCACTGAAACCTGAACTCCTTTTTCCTCTGGAAGTCTACAAAGCTCTGCTTGGTAAGGGTCACTCGCGGAAGCCAGAAGCAGTTGGTACCGGGTGCAGGGGCTCATCGCCAACAGAGGCAAAGACAGACTGCCCAGATTAGAAGTTAAGGATTTCCCCATTAGTTAGTATACAGTTATGAAGATAGTGCCTGTTCCCCGTGGACAAGATTGAGAGAGAGCCAATAGACTGTTAAGAAAGCCTTAAAGTACTTGTTTGTTTTCAATAATAAAGAACTTTGTTTAACCTTTAAGCTATCTAAAGACTCTGTTTTAAGGAAATCCAAGGGCCTTTAATCTGAGGCAGCCCCAGCGTCCCGTTGGGCACACAGAATTTATGTCCTGTCTACAGTCTTATGCACAGGCCCAGCGTGCGACAGCACAAGTCAGTTAGGGAAGTTGAATCCAGCAAAAAACAATCCCTTTATCAGAACCAATCCAGATGCCACCAAAACATGTAAGCTTTTCAGTTCTGCAGAGTTCTTCTACACAGTTCAAAGGTACAAAACATTTGGTGTGGGTGAAGGAGCAGAAAAATCCAAATACATGGCCAGATGTAGTGGTCATGAAGGCTACATTGTTTTTGTTTTCCCCTCTCATTTAGTGCTTTTGCACTGTCCTCATGATTATTCAGTTTTGAGTTAGTGCAGTTTTTGTAGATCCTCCTCTTTCATTTCCCAAGCTGTGCATTTGTTTCTTTGTTTTTGTGTTTTCCTCCCAATAAGGACCAGGATGGCTACCTTTGTTGCCTTGCCTCAATTTGTAATACCAAAGTATTAGATGTATTTTGGTTTTGTCAGCAAGCCAACCATCATCAAATGTTAGGACCACATATGCCAGATTCTGTAATCATACAAATAATGTATTAGTCTTCTCTAGTAGCAGCTGGTAGCTTCCATATGAGTGGGCTGTTGAATGCTCTCCAGGTTTTAATTTGAATTTTGAAGAAGCTATCCAACATCCTGAATCTGAACTTCAAAATAGATTCAGCAACTTAAACAGATCCTGAAAACTTGATATTAGAATCTAAAGCAGATTTTCCATCTATAGCCATCAACAGTGACTGGTCCTTTGCAACTATGGACTTCATCTCACAGGATAAGTAAAGTATTTGAGATTGTTGTTTTTCCCTTAAGCTTCCCAAAGCCCCATTTTGAAATTAAATTGATTATTTTCCTACCCCCATCACATGGTTTCCCTCTTTCCACTTTCTTTTCTAATTATCCATTTGCCTTCTCATCACACAGGAGACATATTCCTCCTCCTACTGTCCCTTCCCCATTTTCTTTGGATATTACAATTTCTCTTTATAAGCACAGATAAATCTCCATTCTAAAGGAAAGTCTATTTATTTTACATTTTAAAAGAGATATAAATAACCATTTTTTCCTCCTTGGTCTCCAAACCGTCCTGTTGGAAGGAAAGAATCAATACTGCCCACCCCAGCTCCTCCCTCATAGAATCAGAGAATCATAGAGTTGGAAGAGACCTCATGGGCCATCCAGTCCAACCCCCTGCCAAGAAGCAGGAAAACTGCATTCAAAGCACCTCCATGATGGTGTCATTGTTGTTTGCAAGTGGGCAAGGGGGAATTCCCATCACACATTAAATTGGGTATTTTTACATGTCTCAAAATAGGGAATTGAAAAAGAAGTCTATTGCCAATCAACTAAGGAAATGTAGAGGGGGGAAATTAAAAAATGGTAAAATACCCAGAACCCACTGTACAAGCTTGTGTCATGTTGGTAGTCATTTCTGAAATGTGTAGAAACACTGGTTTTTATTGCATGTGATGAAGTCTTAAGATGCAAACCAATTGGCCAAATGTGGAATGAAAGAGAAAGGAATTAAATTCTACACTCAATTTATAGGATTTAGTCTATGTCCAACTTGGGCACCCCATTAAATGTCTTCACTGGTGAAAGCCACTTAGCATGAAGAGCCAATGAATCAACTGTGGCAAAACTGAACCACACTAACCAAATCTGGAGCAAACTCGACTTTGGGCCCATGTAAACAGATGGGCTGCTTCCAAGATAGAATGGTCATCCCTTCTTCCTCAGGCTTGGACAGTCCAGGGACATGTGATGGTGCTCACCATCCCCTCCTGTTCTCATTATAGTAACCAGTGGGCGCCACATGGGTTGCCTGGAGTTACAAAGGCAAGAATAACAAGATGATCAGAGAAGAGAGGGAGAGAGAAGAGGGGAATTTCTCCTATCCCTCTGTTGCAGCCCAGCCATCTGTGTGACTACTTTTCATGCAAACACATTACAGTTCAACAATAAGTAATAAGTTTATTTTTAAAAAGAGTATACAATAAAAAAGGCATCTTCAAAAATGAGTAGACAATAATCCAAAAGTCATTCCAAAATCAGCAGACTAAGCAATCATAAATGTACAACCAAAAACCAGACTGTAAAAAGATTTTCAAAGTTATATCCATAAGCTTGATATTCTTGAGCGTAACCAATAGCAGTGACCAACTCTGAATATGAATCCAAAATCCCAAAAGGTAAAAAGATGGAATTGTAATCCAGGGGTTTCAACACTTAAAGCAAAACTAGATCCAAAGGCTTGAAGACTGTACATAACTATAATCCAATGGCTTGAAAACTTTAACCAAGAATTGTAATCCAATCAAGAGGTATTGATCTTAAATAGGAAAGCAAGAAACATTACCAAAGACCAGAACTCCTAACTCGGAGCTCCCAAGACAGGTGAGTAGACCCATGAAAATCCAACATTGATCTCCCAATGAACATTATCTCAAAATGCTTAAGAATTCTAATTCTTGCCTACAACATCACTCTTTCTCACACCTGGGTTCCCTTTGCTTATGTTTCAGTCCCTGGGAACAACAAATTTGTCTCTGCTTTGCACTATCTCATCATAACTGTAATAGTTGAGTTATAGGAAGTGCTCCTGTCTCCTCTACATTCCTTTCAGAGTCAATTCCTGACAGATTCACATGAGAATCTTTGTTTCCCTAACAACAGATCTAACCAAGACATTCCCATCATCAGGAGGAACATATTCGTTTTCCCACACAGAAGTAACAGGCTCGAACTAAAACCCTCAGACTCCACCAAAAAGTCCTCCTCTTCGTCCTCAGAAACTTCACAGACCTCAACACTCTCTGCCTTATCATGGCAGCACCCTGAGCAATGCCAATTCAGGGGACAAGCAATTGGCTCAACTCATGTCATATCACTGGGCACCATGACAAGGGGAATGGGAGGAGACAACGTGAGTGGTCTTTTGGTGGCATCAAACTGGGCTTGATCAGGACTCCCTCCAGCCTTCACAAGAACTATTCCAGGGCCAATCCAGCATTCACCATTCCAGACAGGTCCTGGGTAAGTGTAGAACCTTCATTGGGCACCAAGGCTAGAATCCCCACTTGAACATGGAAACCCACTGGGTGATATTGGGCAAGTTACAGTCTCTCAGCCTCGGAGAAAGGCAATGGCAAACCTATTCTGAACAAACCATATGATAGGTTCACCTTAAAAATAAAAAGACACAGGAGGAACAACTTCCCTAGTAACACCAAAATGTCTCTTTGTTGGGTCTCCTTTTTCTCCTTAACCAAGTGGTTAAGTATTTCAGTCATGTTTCATCTGTGCTTGAAAGAAGAGCTGTGCATGCTAGCACAGCTCTTCCTATAACTTAGGGATTGCACATCAACATTTCAAAGACATATTTCAGTCTTGCTGCCACTTCCTTGGATCAGCCACTTAATGAAATACAAATTTCTGAAGTTCTGTCAAACTTGCTGTCTCCCAAAATGGAAAGGAGATTCTTTGATCATGTCACACCATAGTCCAAGACTCTTTGTGATGAACCGAGTTTACTTGACAACTCAACATTTTTTTTTCCAATCCCTCTCAAATTTTGCAGTCCTACTCCAATTTTCCCCACCGTGTGGTCCTTAAAGTATCTTGATGCATTTCCTCAAATGTTATTGTTCCTTTTTCAAAGCTCAACACCAGAAATAGTTCCTCCTGTATTAATTCCAATGGGAAATATTCTTTTTTTCCCTCTCACTTTCTTCTGAGGCTCATGAAAACAAAGGAGCATTTGGGTATAATTTCCCAAAAAGAACAAGTTGTTTCTTCCATAAAGTCTCAGAACTTAGGAAAGTTGCATCTGCTAGAATCCCCCAGCCAGCAAATAGCTGGATGATTCAGTGATGGCTGGATTAGTCCATGAGAGGAAGTCTAAAAAAGTAATTTTCCCAAGTTTGTTAAATTCCAATAAATGGAGATAGAATAGGTTGCAACTGCAGTGGTCTATTTTGCATCCCCTTTCACATAAGAAACCACCAGAGGTTGCACATTTCCTTGCCTTGAAGACAATCACAAGAAGGTATAGAGAGAAACCTTAGAGATTTATGCCTCTGAAATTCTTGATTCATACAACAAGGCAACATTCACAGTAGCATCATATTTTGCACAACTGTGCAAAAAGAAAAGCTGCCATGCAAATATGCAAATTCTATACAAGACCAAAAAAGAAATGCATTGTTGCTGTTTCACAGTGAAAAGAAACATTTTCTCGGTTTCTTACATAAGGTAAAAGGCATTGATACCCCTGACAAGAGTGGCTGATAACGCAACCTGAGGGCCACATCTGTGACCAAGGCCATGTTTGCTGTCCTTTTCCCAAGACTTTACGAAACATGTTGCCAAAACTGAGCAGTGACCAGGAAAGCCCCATTTAAAGCCAGCCAAATACTTGGTTTAGTTGGTATCTCCTAATTGCCACATTTCAGCAGGGATGGATTCAGGAGGTACAGTCCTTGGTGGGACTGGAAGGACAAAACCCTTGTGTTTCAAATTGAGTGCTAATTTAATTATATGTTATGCAAAAGTTAACCCACTGAACCCTGTTGTTGTTTATTCATTCAGTCACTTCTGACTCTTCGTGACCTCATGGACCAGCCCACGACAGAGCTCCCTGTTGGCCGTCATCTCCCCCAGCTCCTTCAGAGTCAAGCCAGTCACTTCAAGGATACCATCCATCCATCCATCTTGCCCTTGATTGGCCCCTCTTTCTTTTTCCTTCCATTTTCTCTAAGCTTTCCTGTCTTCTCATTATGTGGCCAAAGTATTTCATCTTTGCCCCTACTATCCTTCCCTCCAATGAACAGTCAGGCTTTATTTCCTGAAGTGTGAACTGGTTGGATCTTCTTGTGGTCCAAGACACGCAGAATTTTCCTCCAACACCACAGTTCAAAAGCGTCTGTCTTCCTTCACTCAGCCTTCCTTATGGTCCAGCTCTCACATCCATAGGTTACTACAGGGAACACCATAGCTTTGACTATGCGGATCTTCATTGCCAGTGTGATGTCTCTACTCGTCACTATATTATTCACTGAACCTTTCCTACACCAAACACGATCCCTGGGGAAACTAATGGCAACTCACCCCAGTATTCTTGCCAAGAAAACTAAATGGATCATTCAGCCCTAACTACACCTAAAATATGCATATCTGCATAGAATAAAAAGCAAAATATTTGTTTAACAAATGCCAGGTTATTAGCTAATTTTGGAATCTAACTATAAACATCAAGATATTTAGAAAATAATCCAAGAAAGTGCAAACTAGTGGCCAGCTCATAAAGAAACAAGCAGAAAGACGAGCTGCATTGGTATGATATTTTTAGTCAGTTGCAGTTTGATGACAGGCAACTAGAAAGGGTGACTGAGAGACTCCATATAATGGACCTGTAAGATCTCATTGCTGATTGGATGGAAGAATCTTTGTTTACATTACTGGGGACTACTGAGATTTGTCTGAGATTTGTCTCTGATTAAGGGTTAGATGACAAACACTAAAGAATCCTCAAATGCTCCATGTTATGAAACATTACTTGGACAGTGATGGGTGCAATTGTTCACCTTTCTCATGTGTAGTCATGAGGATCAAAGAGAGGAAAGCAGGGGCACCAAAACTGTCCCAAACCTCTACTTAACTGAGAATCCATAGCAGGCGTGGACAACTATTGGAGTATGGAGGGAGATACTTTTAGTCTGCAGCTGACCTCAGAGGGCTGTATCCTGATTTCAAAAACCGGTTGAACCTTTTGTCCCAGAATCCTCATTCTTTTTCGTATCTGAGCCATTTTAGGCTCAGCAGAAGCCTGACCTTTTCAAAAGGAAGTCTTGTGGGGAAGCAGAAAACTGAACTGGGGGCCACTGGAAGTCTACCCACCACACTTTTTATTGCCAGCAAATTATAGGATTTCATCTTTAAGGGGGAAAAATTCAACCTGAGAGCTGGTTATTCTCAGCATTAGGTTTTCTGTGGCTAAGCCTCTTGCAATCCTGTTATGAGACATTTTCTGACTTGTAATCATTCCAGCCAGTGCAGAAGCATTTGGATCCCTGCCAATAAAGGCCATAAGGATGATGAACGGGAGAGAGTGGATGAAGGGATTTTTTTCCCTCCTCCATAATATTACAACCCAGGGATACAGTATGGAATTGATTAGTAGCAGGCTTAGGAAAGATTAAATAAAAGTTCTCCTTCGGACAATTCTGCAATTGAATTATAGAACTCACTGTCAGAAGCCGGAGCAGCAGAAACTAACTTGGATGACCTTAAGAATATTTCTGTTCACACAAAATAAGTTTGCAAATGTGTGTACATCATAACAGGACAAGGTGACTACTATGGATCCAGAGTTTAGAAAAATTACTTTGGGGAAATAATTTAAAATTCACACCCAACCCAGTGTGGTCAAGATTGCTCTTCTGTGCCTGGAGGTCAGGTGTGAGTACCATTTTCCCCATAACCTAAACACTGTTGTTGTTGTTGTTGTTGTTGTTGTTGTTCATTCGTTCAGTCATTTCCTACTCTTTGTGACCTCATGGACCAGTCCACACCCGAGCTCCCTGTCGGTCGTCACCACTCCCAGCTCCTTCAAGGTCAATCCAGTCACTTCAAGGATACCATCCATCCATCTTGCCCTTGGTCAGCCCCTCTTCCTTTTTCCTTCCATTTTCCACAGCATCATTGTCTTCTCTAAGCTTTCCTTCCTTCTCATGATGTGGTCAAAGTACTTCATCTTTGCCTCTACTATTCTTCCCTCCAATGAGCAGTCAGGCTTTATTTCCTGAAGTATGGACTGGTTGGATCTTCTTGCAGTCCAAGGCACTCTCAGAACTTTCCTCCAACACCACAGTTCAAGAGCATCTATCTTCCTTCGCTCAGCCTTCCCTATGATCCAGCTCTCACATCTGTAGGTGACTATGGGGAATACTATTGCTTTAACTATGCGGATCTTTGTTGCCAGTGTAATGTCTCTACTCTTCACTCTTTTATCAAGATTGGTCATTGCTTTCCTCCCAAGAAGTAAGTGTCAACCTAAACACTACCATAACCTAAACAGTACTATATGCAACAGAGACGGAGACTAGCAAGCTTAAGGAAACTAAAACTTGCAGAAGTATGTGCTGTCTCAAAATGAGTCTGCTTCTTGGCATGCCAGCTTTAATGTTTCCCAGTCAAAAGACACAGAGATGATGGTGGGTTCTGGGATTGATTTATTGTTTCTTCATCAAAAAAAGATGACAGGGGGGAGAGTCCCAAATCCAACGTGCATTTCTATTCATGGCTACTAGTATTTTATGATCCTCAAAAACAATAGGCTTTGTTCTGATTGGGTCAAAGTTACAATCTGTTTTTCATTGGCTTGATTTAAAAAGTGCTGAGCAAGTTCTGCAAAATAGGCTCAGTGACTTGAATTGGTCCTTCGGAGCAATCCAAAACCAAGAGCAATTTCACCACTCACATAGGATGTAACACCCATGACGGGACCATACCATGATGCTACAGTTGGTTACAAAACCCTGTTGAACTTGTTTGCTCTCTGTCACAAGCCATACTAGACTTTAGGGGACTTTTTATTTCAGCATAATTACCTGGAGATGAATTATACCTTTAATGAAAGTAGACTTCTCTTTACAGTGTTGGAGCTGATGGTTCGAAATTGTGACGTTTGGGTTCAGACATGTAGAAAGCAGAGCAGAAAATAACAGCTTCTCTTCTTCCTGTAGCATTCCCCTGAGTAAAAACAAATCCAATTCCCTGCATGTATGCAGCACTTTGAAACAACCCACTCTCTATAAACCAGCAAATCAATTGGCTCCTTTTTCCTTCTGTCCTATTCTCAGCTATTCTGTTTTTACCTTGCCTCTGATGGTTGCTTTCAACTCCTATTCAAAAGAAAAGAAAGGGATCTGAAACAGAAGAGGGCAGGGGAAGAATCACTTTTACTGGGTTTTCCTTTGACACTCTGGATAGAAAGCCTGAGTCATTGTGGGGTGGAGTCGGGATTGTGAGAACAGCCGCAGACAGAAAACGGGGTGGTAATGTTTAGAGGAACAAAGCCTTTGGTGCCTATCAATTTTCCCCAAAGTGATTCAAGGAGAGTGTAGAATACATTTGTCGGAAATGTTATACTTGCCCACACACAGGCAAGAACACACGATATCTGCCCAAAACAATAAGGAAAAGGAATAAGTCAAACCAAAGGGTACCAACATGTCTAAAGGCCCCAGAGCAACTGTCAGGAGACTCACAAATGATATGGCATCTTCGGTGGAAAATGAGAGCTTAATTTAAAGGTACTTGGAAAGACAGAAAGTGAAATGCAACACAGCATAAATTCAAAACAATAAATCAGGTCACACATTCCTACTGAGGAGGAAGTAAAGGGATGGTGGGCATCCTGGCTGAAAGCTATAAGCAGGATTGATGTTCAATCCCTGAGGGGAAAAAATTCCCTGTGACTATAGAGCACAGCATAGAAGAGAAAGAAGGAGATGGGTCCAAAAATTAACAGCCCCCCAAAGAAATGAGGGCAGTAATAGAAAGATTTTTATTTTGGGTCAAAAGCATTGCATAAATAAATAAGTTTAAAATGGATAAAACACTGTAAAGGAATCAGAAGCAGTTAAATAGTTTTAGACCAAAAACAAGCAACAGTGACTGCATTGTCTGTAGTTTTAAATAGTTCTTACTCTGTACATGAGGCAGGGCGTTGTGGGCAAGCATACAAATGCAAAGTGGTTAGTTCTCCTCCATTATTTCACAATCATGAAGGATTCTTGATAGTGCCATTTTGCCAGGTTGTCTTTTGATATGCCCACTCCACTTTTGAGTCAGTTCAAGGACTTCAAAGTTGCTCATTCTTGGTTTGCCCCTAGAATCATAGAATCATAGAATCAAAGAGTTGGAAGAGGCCTCATGGGCCATCCAGTCCAACCCCCTGCCAAGAAGCAGGAATATTGCATTCAAATCACCCCTGACAGATGGCCATCCAGCCTCTGTTTAAAAGCCTCCAAAGAAGGAGACTCCACCACACTCTGGGGCAGAGAGTTCCACTGCTGAACGGCTCTCACAGTCAAGAAGTTCTTCCTAATGTTCAGATGGAATCTCTCCTCATAGGGCTTGTTCTCCAGACCTTGATCATTTTAGTCGCCCTCCTCTGGACACATTCCAGCTTGTCAATATCTCTCTTGAATTGTGGTGCCCAGAATTGGACACAATATTCCAGGTGTGGTCTAACCAAAGCAGAATAGAGGGGTAGCATTACTTCCCTAGATCTAGACACTATGCTCCTATTGATGCAGGCCAAAATCCCATTGGCTATTTTTGCCGCCACATCACATTGTTGGCTCATGTTTAACTTGTTGTCCACGAGGACTCCAAGATCTTTTTCACACGTACTGCTCTCGAGCCAGGCGTCCCCCATTCTGTATCTTTGCATTTCATTTTTTCTGCCAAAGTGGAGTATCTTGCATTTGTCACTGTTGAACTTCATTTTGTTAGTTTTGGCCCATCTCTCTAATCTGTCAAGATCGTTTTGAATTCTGCTCCTGTCCTCTGGACTATTGGCTATCCCTCCCAATTTGGTGTCGTCTGCAAACTTGATGATCATGCCTTCTAGCCCTTCATCTAAGTCATTAATAAAGATGTTGAACAGGACCGGGCCCAGGACGGAACCCTGCAGCACTCCACTTGTCACTTCTTTCCAAGATGAAGAGGAAGCATTAGTGAGCACTCTCTGTGTTCGTCCACTTAACCAATTACAGATCCACCTCACCGTAGTTTTGCCTAGCCCACATTGGACTAGTTTCCTTGCCAGAAGGTCATGGGGGACCTTGTCGAAGGCCTTACTGAAATCCAGGTACGCTACATCCACGGCATTCCCCGCATCTACCCAGCTTGTAACTCTATCGAAAAAAGAGATCAGATTAGTCTGGCATGACTTGTTTTTGATAAATCCATGTTGACTATTAGCGGTGACTGCATTTGTTTCTAAGTGTTTGCAGACTGCACTTCCTTAACAATCTTTTCCAGAATCTTGCCTGGTATCGACATGAGGCTGACTGGACGGTAGTTGTTTGGGTCATCCTTTTTTCCCTTCTTGAAGATTGGGACCACATTGACCCTCCTCCAATCTGCTGGAACTTCTCCCGTTCTCCAAGAACTCTCAAAGATGGTTGCCAATGGTTCCGAAATGACTTCCGCTAGTTCCTTCAATACTCTGGGGTGTAGTTGATCTGGCCCTGGGGACTTGAACTCATTAAGAGCGGCCAGGTATTCCTGGACGACTTCTTTCCCAATTTGGGGTTGGATGTCCTCCAATCCCTCATCCACTCCATCTTGCTGAGGTTGAAGACTCTCTTTTTGTGAGAATACCGAGGCAAAGAAGGCATTAAGTAGTTCTGCCTTTTCCCTATCCCCTGTCAGCATTGCCCCATCTTCTCCTCGAAGAGGTCCTATCGCCTCCTTGTTTTTCCTTTTTCTACTGACATAAGAATAGAAGCCCTTTTTATTGTTTTTAATGTCCCTGGCAAGTCTGAGCTCGTTTTTGCTTTAGCCTTGCGGACCTTTTCCCTACAGGTGGTGGCTATTTGTTTGAATTCTTCTTTGGTGATTTCTCCCTTTTTCCACTTCTTGTGCATGTCTCTTTTGTGAGGAAGGCCCTAGTTTTCCCAGTTGGAATTGCCTGATTTTACTGCCCACAGGGATATTCTTGCTGTTGCTGGGGAAACGTTTAGAGGCGTGGTGGTTCTCATGGAACTTTTCCTTGATTGAAGTCTACTGGGAGGAGGCTGATAGCCATACAATGGGTGGCTTTCACAGATTCAATCTTATTTGTCTCGCAATTGGCAGCAACTTCCCATTGCACAATGGGGTGGGGCAATGCCAGCTAGCCTATAGAGTCTATCAACAGGTGTAGGTTTAAGACATCCTGTGATTATTCTGCATGTCTCATTCATCTACTACACATGGGCATATTTATGCCAGATGGGGCACGCATACTCAGCAGTTGAGTAAATCAAGGCCAGGGCTGATGTTCTTATTATTTTTGGGTCTGCACCCCATGTGCTATTAGTAAGTTTCTGCAGGATGTCATTGCATGCAGCTACTTTGTGCTCAGTGTTTGCACAGTGGTTCCTAAATGTTTGTGTTCATTTTAAGGTGACGCCGAGATATTTAGGGTGGGAACAGTGTTCAAGCTCTTGGCTTTCCCAGGTAAACTTCAGTTTCCTGTTGGCTTCACAATTACGTAGATGGAAAGCACAGGATTGTGTCTTGGTAGGGTTAGGCTTCTGGTGTTTATCTTTTTAGTAGCTGGAGAGATCTTTCAGGGCATTAGTAAGTTAATAGAAAGATGTGAGAAGCACTAAAGGTTTGACAAATAATAACTTTATCTGTACCCTCTGCCATTCCCCTGAAGGAACTCAGTGCGGCCAACATGTGGCCAAACCCAAGCAATTACAATAAGACAAAATAAAATACATAGATGACAAGCAATAACATCAAATAAAAATGCTATACAAATACAACAGTAAAGCAGAGCTTGGAAATGTAAAAGCAATTACCCTCCCAAAGGTTATAATTATTTGAAATCAACTCTTTGGGTTTTGTAATTCATCAGTCAATGAAATAGTTTTAGTATCATGTACAGGAAAACTTCAGTTCAGCAAAGTGTAGAAACTTTATTTAAGGTAATAACGTTGTTCACCCTAATTTGACGTTGTTAGATCTAAGGAATGAATACCTAAATACATTTTTAGCTAAAACTAATTAAAATGTTCCATGGGTTCTCATCCCAATTGTCAATATACAGCTCCAGTGGGGGGGGGGGGTCCTCCATTGGATCATAAGACACTCCAAGTATCATTTCACAGACAAGATCTCCCATGGGAATAACACTGGAACTATTTTGGCAAATACTACTCCCTTTTGCAGCTGTAACTGTGAATCTACCAGGCATAAATAAACAGTTCTGAGCTAATGAGAGATTCTCCAGCTGCCCCCCTAAATGTAAGTCATAAATGATTTGAAGGCATACCACATCATAACACAGCATAGCTCCCTGCATCCCATCCAAAAAGAGCAATCAATATATATATGTCTCTTTTCAGATGGGATGTAAGCCACATTTATATGTGCATGTGTATACATGTGTTTTATCCCAATCTCAACTTTTCCATAGGGCTGAAATGCAGGAAGAAAAGACATGAATGTTGCCTTGAAATTGGGATAAAGTGTCCTGCAAAGTTTAAAAAGCAACTAAAGTGGATAATCTGCCTTTCCCAAATTCTTTGTGTACCTGGGTATAAATAGCTTATTTCTTGGAAAATGCTATTTCTCAAACCAGAAACAAAAGGAGTTCAGCTATGGAACTTTGATGTACTTTGTCTATAGCTTTGTGGCATTTTTAGCAATTTAGTTATGAGCCTCACTCACAAAATACCAAAAGAATAGATCACAGACTTTCTCAAACTACACACCTCCCAAATACCATGCTGTGAAAAGATGAGCAATAGACTTCTGATAAGTAGCATCTGTCCTCCCAAGTCTTTTTTTACCCCATCTCCTGAAGAGAAAAACATGATACCTTCATTAAAATCAAGCAGTGTCTTCCTTTAAAACACCGCTATAGCTGGTGAAAAAATGGGAGCTTCCATGATTGAGCCAAAAGGCAGAATATTGATGGCAGGGAATTGTTGAAAGGAGAACAGTAACATTGGGGCTATACCTAGAAAAATATTTTCCATTAAGAACCATGAGTATGATCGCTAGAAAATAAGTCATTTTTTTCTATCTGAAGGCTAAATGGAAGTCCATGTTGTGCCTTCAAGGAGTTCAGCATCATCTTAAAAGATCAGGGACTTTGTGGTACAGGAGGAACAGCAAAGAGTGCAACTTCTGCAAAGCTATTTCAGAAGAGGGAGACCAAGAGTCCCTAACTAAAGCTTAAGGAGGAAGCATTGTTGGGAAGTCCAGCAGAAGACAGTTCTGCGATGCCAGTCTGATGGAATCCAAAAACATGGAGAAGAAAAATAGGGACAGAAGGCAAAGAAGAAAACCCAGTCACTTAATCCTGAGTCCTTATTGTGGTCCTGATGATGTCTCCAAGTGTCCTGAAGTGCCCAAGATAGCAGGCACATAGTATCTGTTAAATAGTAAGTCCTGTCCAAGGGGATTCCCCCCATGCCATTTTGCCAGCCTCCATGGTGAAACAGCTGGGATGAGGGATGACTCTGGACCTCACTACACTTACCAAATCAAAGGTCCTAGGACACCCAGATTGCTTTGAGAAAGGAGTTTCACACCTGCCATCACATGTTGTTGCTGAACTTCCGGTGGAGGCCCTGCCCCCAACCAGGGTGGAAGCATCCCAGGATGCTTCCCTCAAGCATGGGATACTTTCCCATGTTGTGCTGGCTCCAATTTTTAGGGCTGAAAGTGTGCAACCAGCACAGCTGGGATGGGGAATTGTCGCCACGTCTAAGCAGTGCACTTGCTGACAAAACAATACAGGGGACATGTGATAAGATCATTAATTGCCCTGCATGCCACTCATAACATGGAGAAAATATTGTTGAAGTGGTGCAGATTTGTTTTGGTGCCACTGGAGCCAGCACAACTCGGAGAGGCTCCAACATTTGGAGGAAAGCTTCCTAGGATGCTTCCACTCTGGTTGTGGATGAGGCCTCCGCCAGAAGTCCAGCAACATTCATCACTGGGCTGACAGGGAAGAGTCCTAGGGTGCTAAAAAAAAGCCCTGTGTGATGAAGTGGTTAGTCAGTTACAGATTATCTGAGCAAGATGAGAGAAGCATGAGGGTGGCCAATAGCCAGTACCGAGGTTGCATCAGCAGTATGACTCATGACATACTTAGCTATGTCAATTCTAAAGGACTAGACAAAGACACGGTTATTTCCAGCTTCTGGTGACTCTAAGGCAAACCTATCAGCGGGGTTGTTTGACAATATCAAATCAGAGGGAGTTTACCATTGTTTTCATCTAGGATGAGATTGTGACTTGCTCAATGTCACTGAGTGGGTTTCCATGACTGAATGGGGATCCAAATCTTGGTCTCTTGAGTTGTAGCTCAATACCCAACCTACAAACACTGTTACCTAACACAGTTTTGCAGTTTGGCCTTTCCCCACAATAATGGCTTAAGTCTCATTCCTGGTGATGCTTTGGTTCAACCTTTCCTTTATCACTAAACAAACAAAGGTTCTGCCTTGAAAGGTTAACAGACAACATACCTACAAAATTGACCCTAATCTAGATATAAATAGTTGAAGCCAAAGCCTAACTATTCACAAGTGCAAAAAAGAGAAAGACTGTAAATAGATATGAATGTTTCTCCCAGTTTTGCAGTGTTGTTCCTGGATTAGATGACTCATAAAAGGATGTTTGAGCTGAGGAATACAATTCTCTCCTAACTGAAGTTTTTTTAAAAGGGCAATCCTGTTAGCTTTGAAAGACAGAACAGGGATGAGGGACATGCCGAAAGGATAATTCTATAATACATACACACACTAGCCTCATATGTACATGCACACACAATCATTTTGTTGAACTGCTTTGCTTCAGGGGCAGTTGCATCAACAAAAGTATTTGAGAGTATGGTTGCTTCATAGCCTGGGTTTTCAACTAATTGCACGAAGAATGATGTAGGACAGTGAATGTAAAGGAGAGCTTTTTCTCCCCAGTGACGTCAATCATGCCCTTAGACAGTGACCTTGGACTACAATGATTGTGTCCTGGAAGACAGTCTTCAGAATGTTTAAGATGAAAGCTGAACCCTTGGTCCTTGGCAAATGAGAGGTGGTGATTTTGCCTGCTATTATCTCTGTATTAGGGCTTGAGATCAATGCATATTTTCATCTCACCTCTTAGAGATTCACCTGGGCCTAAGGAGAATGAAGGAATCATCATTGTCACTGCTGAACCAACTGTTCCCATACGCACAAATCCGCCAACATTTCAAAGAGGGAAACCAAGGCACCTCTGTAACCCTCTCATGTTCACACCAAGGATCTCAGCAGGAGTGCGCACTGACACTATTACATACTGCTCAGGGATATTCTTCACCTTCTGTGCACTGTATTCATTTTAATCCTGCACGAGCAAGCCTTGCACTGATTGAAAAGCTCAAAAGGAGTTTGGTTAGATTAAAGATAAAGTAGGCATATGATCACTCCTTTGTCATTTTATGCTTTTATTTATTACAATCATCCCAGCATTTCCTCTAAACAAATCAGTCTGGCTTATGCATTTCGCCCCTGATCTCCATTTTCTCCTCACAAGAAACTTGCAAGCCTATGCAATAGAAGCTGGCCAAAGATATTTTGCTACCTGAGGCAAAGGGCAAGATGGCATCTACACCCTGCTCCATATCCAGAAGTCAACTGGATGGACGGCTGAATGCTACTAATGGGCCAGTATCCTTTAACACCACCAAGCACAGGAGGCCAATTTAAAGGATCCGGGATAGTTCATATATCATATGTGAGAGGAATGACAGAAATTATAAGGAAAAATGCTTTTGTGGGCTGCTGCTGCACCCCCAATATTTGCCACCTGAAGCAGTTGCCTCACTCTGATTCATGGAAGAACTGGCCTACAAACCGATTTGATAGCCGGTTGTTCATTTGTTCAGTCATCTCCGACTCTTCGTGACCTCATGGACCAGCCCACGCCAGAGCTCCCTGTCAGCCGTCACCACCCCCAGCTCCTTCAAGGTCAGTCCAGTCACTTCAAGGATGCCATCCATCCATCTTGCCCTTGGTCGGCCCCTCTTCCTTTTGCCTTCCACTTTCCCCAGCATCATTGTCTTCTCTAGGCTTTGCTGTCTCCTCATGATGTGGCCAAAGTACTTCAACTTTGTCTCTAGTATCCTTCCTTCCAGTGAGCAGCCGGGCTTTATTTCCTGGAGGATGGACTGGTTGGATCTTCTCGCAGTCCAAGGCACTCTCAGAACTTTCCTCCAACACCACAGCTCAAAAGCATCGATCTTCCTTCGCTCAGCCTTCCCTAAGGTCCAGCTCTCACATCCGTAGGTTACTACAGGGAATACCATGGCTTTGACTAGCCGGATCTTTGTTGCCAGTCTGATGTCTCTACTCTTTACTATTTTCTTGAGATTGGACATTGCTCTCCTCCCAAGAAGTAAGCGCCTCTGATTTCCTGGCCACAGTCTGCATCTGCAGTAATCTTTGCACCTAGAAATACAAAGTCTGTCACGGCCTCCACATTTTCTCCCTCTATTTTCCAGTTGTCAATCATTCTTGTTGCCATAATCTTGGTTTTTTTGATGTTTAGCTGCAACCCAGCTTTTGTACATATATCTGTACATATATCTGTAGTATATTGAAAAGGCATTTCCAAAATATCTCCAGGTGTCCTAAGAGTAGAACAAAGAAATGATTAGAGTAGGGGTACTCAAACTTTTCAGTAGTGGAACCCTTTTTGAAGCAAAAGTTTCTTGTGGAGCCCCAAGATATGTTTATATATTCTATTGTATTATATATAATGTATATATAAGGCATGGGCCAGGCCACTGGCAAATGGGTGGAGAGTGTTTGTGTGAACGAATTCACACAGTGCAAAAGGGGGTGGGGGTGAAAGAACAATACAATCTTTAAAATGAAGAATAATTTTAACCAACATACACTTAACAATATTTCAGTGGAAGATCCCATCCAGTCCAATCCCCTTCTGCCATGAAGGAAGAACACAATCAAAGCACCCCCAATGGGTGGCCATCTCAAGGACTCCACGGAACATAGTTTGAAAACCCCTGGATTAGAGGATGAGGATGAGCAAAACTTATCTGGAATTCTGAAAGCCAAAATACTCCTAAACTGTCCACATGGCTAGCTGAAATGGTGACTTCCTTGCTTTCTGATAGTTCCATGGACAGCAAGACTGTCATGTACAAAAAATATTTTGCATAAAACAACCTTCAGGTTATGTGTATAAGGTGTATATGAAACATAAATGCATTTTGTGTTTAGACTTGGGTTATGTACATGTATGCAAATACAGGTATTCCAAACATCATAAAAATCTGAAAGCCAAGCAAAACTCTAGTTCCAAGCATTTTGGATAAAGTGATAAAGAAAAATGTACAGTGCCCCTTTTGATCAGGGATAGGCAAGTCTATTATCCATTATAATCCACTTATATACAGAGGTGGTATCATATAATTACCGAAGATAAAACCACATCAAATGATGTTGCCCCAGTGACATTACTAATGATAAAAATATATTTCTCCAGGACACATGGCGATAGGAAATGAATCACTGAAAGACAGACAATTCACTGAAGGTCATTGAGGAAATCCCACAGAAGAGAAAAAAATGGCATTTCCTTTGAGCACCTCAGGTAATTCTCAGATGAGTCACCTCAAGAATGTCAGCTTGTGACTTTGCCTGAGGCCACCATCCTGCTTAGTCAGAAGGGATTTCTCTGGAAATCAAACCCTGGAACAGCCCAGTGCCTATGATGCTAGAAGGCAACTTGTATAATGGCTTATTGATCTAGGTTATGACATTGGTGTAAGAAATACCTACATCCTTTCTCTATATCTCTTTGGCCTTTCTTCTTCCCTGTCTTTACTTTCTCTTGTCCGAGATTTATGATGAATAAGATGTGACAATTTCTCTGCTACCAGCCATGCTATTTGTCCTCACTTTTTCCAAACAATGGTGGTATTCAGACAAAACCTAGATGTCCCATGCTATAGAACTGAACAAGCAAGAGAGTTGAGGACCTATGGCTCTCCAGATGTCATTATATTTATCAGACCTAGATAGCATTGCTAGGAATGACAGATAATAAAATTATAGACCAATGATTTTCCCATCTAAAAGGAAAGGGACATAAAACCATTAAGTTAAGGTTGGAAAGTCCATTTTAAAAGGAATCATAAACTTTTCCAAGGCCCTAATAGTAGATAATTACAGTAGTCACAATTTTTCAAATGTTTACCTATTGATCAAAAGTAATTGTTACAGTTATATTGTAATTACTTTGACATCTGAATGCCACAAGCTGCTAATTTGTGATACAAATTATACTCTTCTCCAGTACCCATCATCTTCACTTCCACGTTCACCACAGAGAATGAGGTAACAGCCAGTTCCTGAATCACAAACTATTCCTCCACAAACTTTATGTCCACAGAACTATTAGTAAGGCTACACTCTTTGGCTATATAAGGAGGTAAAAAGGTACATTCCCATCTTTGGATAGCATAGGGAAGAGTCGGGGGTGGCTCAACCCATTATGCAAAGTAAGCATTTGCAGTATAGTTGATTTTGCCCAGGGGTGCTCTTGAGGCACTCTGGGGAGGGGGGGAGGGGAAATAGACCTTGACATATGAGAGTTGTAGTTACTGGGATGTATAGTTCACCTACAATCAAAGAGCTTTCTGAACTCCACCAATGATGGAATTGAACCAAATATGGCACACAGGATTCCCATGACGAACAGAAAATATATATCAGTGATTGGTTGGGGGGGGGGGGCAAAATACTGTTTGCTTACCATTGAAAATTACCTAGGGCCACCTCTGGGAAGGGTTAACACTCCCGTGATGTTTGTTTTGCTGTCTGTGCCCCTGTTCAGAAGGTTTGACCTCACTTCCTGTCCCTGTGATCATTGGATTTGGAAAGATTTGGCTTGATGTGGGAACAAGGGTTAGTGATATCACTTCAGTGGAAGACACCTTTCCCCATGGTATCTCTTTCAAGAGTGAATTTCCCTTTAGATTTCTCTGTTGTCTCACCCCCCATTCTTAATGAGTAATTTGTAGTCATATGTTTGTAACTTGGGGACTGCCTGTAGTTATTTATGAAGTTTGAACATACTTGTATATAAGTCTAGAAATTTTAGTTAAAAATTGACAAAAAAATCCTTGGTCAATTTATCAATGGATCAATGTGAATACTGTAACTGAACTCTTATCCAAAAATGGAGCCAACCCATTCTCTTAGCAGAGTGGTGAAAGGCAAACATTTAGTCCACCTGAAGGGAAACTTTTTAAAAAAGCACCAAACCTTTCTCCTTTCTCTGTCAACACTGCTTCAGGTGTTTCTGAACATCTGGGCAAGAAAATGGCAGCTAGGGGCAGATGGACTCCTGAGGCAGCTTTGGTGCTTCCTCCTCTCCATGGAAAAACCCTCAACTTATCCATTGAACATATCAAAATCCTTAATTTTGGCCCTGAAACACGCCTTTGACTTATACATGAGGTTAACTTATATGTAAGTATATATGGTAACCATAACACTGCTGTCATGTAATAATGTTCTCAATAACAAAACACTATGCTCTGTTTCCAGCGCAGTATCACATTGCAGCCGAAGCCTGTTGAGTTTATTGCTTTTCTTCTTAGTGACCACTAAACAATACTGGTGCTACAAAGTCAATTTGCACACACAGTGGCATGCAAAAATTGCAAAAAAACAAAAAACAAAAACAAAAAGCTCCAGCATCTTCATCTCTGCTCTGGCAATTCTACATAGGCCTTTCCCTGCCTGATTTTCAACCAGAGAAGAAATATTTGCCATACAGCTTAGAAAACTCACAGCAACCAAGAAATATTTCATCTCTTTGCCTAATGTTTTATTCAGAAGATGAGGTCTCTTTGACAGTTTCACACCTTCAGGCATGATTTAATTAATGGTAAGGCTATTAAGACAGACTCTAATAGATACAAGGAATTCTCTCCATTTAAATTATGTGAGTTGTGCCTCAGAACAGAAATGCTGAAATAGTGAGTAAATTCCATTGTCTTTCCAAGTTTTAAAAATTAAAATAAAAAACTAATTACATCTTTGAAAGAAACTTTTGTATAGTATAAGGACAAACAGATTTTCCAATAATAATAAATAATAATAAAACTTTATTTGTATCCTGTCCCCTGGGGACTCAGGTACACAACCTAAAATCCTATGAGGAGCAGCTTGGAACCTCATCAGACAGGCAGGGGAAAAGCAGAGAAAACCATCCTCCTTAATTCCCTGATGTATTTCCCTGCCTTCTGGAATGGCCTCCGATCCCATGTGGTTTCCAATCCTTTCCTCACTTTATCTTCATGTTCTTCATGTTCTCCAAAGCCATTCTGGGCTCTTTTTCTCCACGCTGCTGAAACAGAGTCCCATCGGAGGTTTCCCTGCATCATGTGATGGGCTCCATGAGAAATGAAGAGAAGACATGGAGAAGACTGTGTCTGATAAAGTCCTTAGAAAGTTGGGCATGTTTAGTTTGAAGAAGAGAAAATTATAGGATAACATTATAGAATCAAAGCCTTGGAAAAGACTACAAGAGCCACCCAGTCCAATTCTCTCCCATGTAGGAAAAGGAAAACCAAAGCACCCTCAACAGATAACCACCCAGCTCTGTTTAAAAACTTGTTGTTGTTCATTCGTTCAGTCGTCTCTGACTCTTTGGGACCTCATGGACCAGCCCACGCCAGAGCTCCCTGTCAGCCGTCACCACCCCCAGCTCCTTCAAGTTCAGTCCAGTCACTTCAAGAATGCCATCCATCCATCTTGCCCTTGGTCGGCCCCTCTTCCTTTTACCTTCCACTTTCCCCAGCATAATTGTCTTCTCTAAGCTTTGCTGTCTCCTCATGATGTGGCCAAAGTACTTCAACTTTGTCTCTAGTATCCTTCCCTCCAATGAGCAGTCGGGCTTTATTTCCTAGAGGATGGAGTGGTTGGATCTTCTCGCAGTCCAAGGCACTCTCAGAACTTTCCTCCAACACCACAGTTCAAAAGCATCTATCTTCCTTCGCTCAGCCTTCCCTAAGGTCCAGCTCTCACATCCATAGGTTACTACAGGGAATACCATGGCTTTGATTATGCGGATCTTTGTTGCCAGTGTGATGTAGTTTAAAAACTACAGAGAAGGAAATTCCACCATCCTCCAGGGCAACATATTCAACTAACACCTTTTCAAATATTTAGCCATGACTATCATGTCATCTTGAGGGCCCAGGGAGTCCCCAAACCCTCTCCCTAAAATAGGTTTGAACCCATGAACACCTCCCTTAAAAGTTCAAACTAAAATGAAGATCAGGTTCACCATCCCATAGCCACCACTCACCCCTATCTAATGCATTCTGGTCTTCTAGGAGACATCCACTTCAGTCAAGCAAAACTAGACTGACTGCTATCCGGGGGGGGGGGGGGGGGGGGGGTATTTTTCAACCACCTCCAGACTATGGAATGACCTGCTAGAAGAGTTTACAATAGATAGTCATGCATAAATTGAGTCAACCTCAGTATAAGTAAAAGATCAGGTTGGGGGCCAAAATTTTGGATTTTGATAGGACTCATGGATAAGTTGAAGGTAGTTTCATTGAGAAGAGAAAGCACCAATGTTTCCTGTCTCTGACCTCTGTCACCGTTTCTCTACCCATACATTTATAAAAGCAGAAAATGGCACCATGGCAGATAAAGTAGGTCTGATGTTTCTTTTTGGATCTGCCGGGATAGAATATGCTCTCGGCTTCTGCCACTCTCTCCTCAGAAATTGTTTCTTTTTAAAGAAGAGTTTCCCTTTTGATAAGAGTAAACACACTGACCTGTGTCAACCCAGGTTTTGTGGGTTTTTAAAATATGCATGAATATATGAAGTAAACCTGCATTAAAGATCAGTCTCTTTCTACATGCCTATGCAGATTATTTTTAAATTACATTTGTACACTATTTATTGATGGATTATAGTATGCAATGATGTGCTCTTATATTTGCTATTCCTACTTCAATCTGCAAGGACAGGTGAGTAAAATCATATTATTATTATTATTATTATTATTATTATTATTATTATTATTATCAACAACAAAAACAAAAACAACAACCACACCATCATGATCTGGAAGCATGAAATTTTCCCACTCTTTTCTTAGGGAAACGGAACAGTTTCACATTGTTTTGCTTTACATTTCTTCACACCAAGAAGTCCTGCCAAAGCAGCTGTGAAGAGCCTCTTTTCAGCAAACATTCTCTCCAGCTAAAGTAAACTTTGATTAAACTGGCAATAAAACGGTGTGTGCTTTAGAGAAGTCCCAGCAGCAACATCCTGTAAGCTCTTTCTGATAGACAAAACCAGTCAGGCATATCCTGGCTTGAGATCACATTCAGTCCAGCCACCTCCCAAGGTCACGCAGACCTTTAATATAAAACAGAATGTGCAGATAAGATGAAGGGATAAAAATCAGATCAGCCTGGATTCAGACGTGCCCATGGTAGGGATTCCTGTACAGAAAGGACAGATCCAGCAATAACAACAAAGTTAAAAGAAATTCAGAGCACAGAGATAAAGGAGGATACAGTAACTGCCCATCAACACGCAGAGGCAGCCCTAGGTAATTTTCAACGGTAAGCAAACAGTATTTTGCCCCCCCCCCCCAACCAATCACTGATATATATTTTCTGTTCATCGTGGGAGTTCTGTGTGCCATATTTGGTTCAATTCCATCATTGGTGGAGTTCAGAATGCTCTTTGATTGTAGGTGAACTATACATCCCAGTAACTACAACTCGCATATGTCAAGGTCTATTTTCCTCCAAGAGCGCCTCAAGAATGCCCCTAGGCAAAATAAACTATACTGCAAATGCTTACTTTGCGTAATGCAGGCCCGTAGCCAGGATTTCGTTTCGGGGGGGGGGGG
>NW_026845477.1:153655325-153678582 GCF_025583915.1 Anolis sagrei ordinatus | reverse complement strand
CCCCTGTCAACACGGGTGGAGACTGGTCACTCTGGAGCTGTTACACCAGCTGGTGGTGAGAAAGCCAACTGAAGGGCTGGGTAGCAGTGAGAGGGCTACCCAGAACCATCTAGTTGGCTGCAAGGCAGTCTACTAGTGCCACTGAACTATCCAGCAAATTGGTCTGATAAACCTATTGACTGGTCGCTGTGTTATTTATTTATTTATTTATTTATTTATTTATTTATTTATTTATTTCGAGCACTTATACCCCATCCTTCTCGACCTCCGAGGAGGGACTCAGAACAGCTTCCAAACAGGCAATGATTCAATGCCAAACATGATATAAACACACATAATAAATACAGCCATATGCATTAAAATAGTTAAAAATATACATTAGAACTAATTCGCCAGATTAAAATCGCCATATTAAAATTGTCATCCAAAACAGTCCAAGTACAGTCAAAATAAATCTTGTCTTCCCAGTTTTGTGAACTATTATGTGAATGCTTGATCCCATAACCAGGATTTAAGTTTCTTCCGGAAGGTCAGAGAGAAGGGAGTGTGTCTGATCTCATTAGGAAGGGACTTCTACAGTCGAGGGGCCACCACAGAGAAGGTCCTGTCTCTCATCCTCACCAAATCAACTAGAGCCCCCGGTGGCACAGTGGGTTAAACCCCTGTGCCGGCAGGACTGGTTTGAATCCGGGGAGAGGCGGATGAGCTCCCTCTATCAGCTCCAGCTCCTCATGCAGGGACATGAGAGAAGCCTCCCACAAGGATGGTAAAACATCAAATCATCTGGGCGTCCCCTGGGCAACGTCCTTGCAGACGGCCAATTCTCTCACACCAGAAGCAACTTGCTGTTTCTCAGGTCGCTCCTGACACGACAACAAAATAAAACCAAATCAACTGTGATAGTGGTGGGACCAAGAGCAAGACCTCCTCGGATGATCTTAAGGACCTAGGTGGTTCATAGAGGGAGATATGTTCAGACAGGTAAACTGGGCCAGAGCCGTTTAGGGCTTTGTAAGTTAACGCCAGCACTTTGAATCAAGCCCGGAAGTGAATAGTCAGTGAATAGAAACCAATACCCTCACTGCGGAAGAAGATGCAGATCAAGAATAGGGCTCCACAGCCACCTACAGACTCATAAGAATTCTGATCCTGGAAGACTATCCTACTCGGCCAACGAGGGATTGTCTAAGTAAGTAAGTAAGTAAGTAAGTAAGTAAGTAAGGTAAGTAAGGTAAGTGTATAGAAATGCTTGGAGAGGCACCATAGGATGAAGTTCATACCAGCCATGTGGACAATTTTGTATTTTGAAGTACAGTATATTGGAATCCTGGATAAGAAATGTTCAACCTGTAATGTGTTTTAAGAAGCAAGAAATAGAAAATTTAACATGATAGTCCTTGCTGGCAATCTCTTTCACTACAGTAGTGGAGCGTATAAAATAAGCGCTGATGGAGATTTTCATACAAGGGAGTACAAGCTTATTAAATTAATCAAAATCCAAGCAGTAGATTTTAATTTCAATCATGTTATGAAAGTGTCTATAAAAGTCTTTTTCCTCTATTATGCAGGAAGCAATTTCAAATAAATATTTGCCTATTAAAGTATTTGTGGACTCTAAAGACCCTGTCTGAGCCGAAATTGTGTTCTCCCAATCAATTAATTAAACAGATAGCTAATAAATGAAGCAAAATTAATTTATCAAGAAATGAGAAGTATTCATAAAAATAGTTATGCTTCCTAAATAGCACTTAATCAGGGGGTTGTAGTGGATTTAATAAATCCCAAATATTGAATTAAACTGGGGTGCTTGATAAGAACTTGGAAGATATTCGAGTGGAAGTATTGCTTACCCGGTACTGATTCATCTATCAAAAGAATGATCTTACACAAAAGACAGTTGGTGAAAACTTGGACAATCATTATGTTTATCAAAATGTTTGTTAGCCCTTTGACTTCATATATCCACTGGGGCCTTGAATACATCCCCCCAAAAAATCCATAAGGCAGGAAAGTAAGTTAAATGATTACTATAGGAGTTCTCAAACTTTTTAAACAGAGGGCCAGGTTACAGTCCCTCAAATTGTTGGAGGGCCGGATTATAATTTGAAAAAAAATAATGAATGAATTCCTATGCACACTGCACATATTTTATTTGTAGTGCAAAAACACTTTAAAACAATACTATAATAAAAATGAACAACAATTTTAACAAATATAAACTTATTAGTATTTCAACAGGAAGTATGGGCCTGCTTTTGGCTGATGAGATAGGATTGTTGTTGTTGTTGTTGTTGTTGTGTGCTTTCAAGTCATTTCAGACTTAGGTTAACCCTGAGTGAGGGCTGGGTAAATGACCTTGGAGGACTGTATCAGGCCCCCGAGCCTTAGTTTGAGGACCCCTGGATTACTACATTCAAAGCTAAGGCTAAAATGGCATCTCAAAATAAAATTTCATCCATTGTTGATTAGGAAGATAATGGAATCCAATGTAAAACTGATTCACTTGCCATTTAATATTGCAATTCTATATCTACTTAGAGGATAGCCTAATATGTATAGGTACCAGCTCCCATCTCACTTTGGAAGTTAAGCAGGGTCAGGGCTGTTTAATACTTGGAGGGGAGACCACCAAGAAATACCAAGTGCTATAGGCTATATTTCAGAGGAAGAAACTGGGAAAATCACTCTGAATATCCCTTCCCTAAGAAAACCCTAAGAAAGTAATAGGATTTCAGTAGCAAGACACTGTTTTCAGTGGGAATTGCATCTACAACAATGGAGAAATTATACTGTTTAGCCGGTATCACACCTAGAATCATAGAATCATAGAATCAAAGAGTTGGAAGAGACCTCATGGGCCATCCAGTCCAACCCCCTGCCAAGAAGCAGGAAAATTGCATTCAAATCACCCCTGACAGATGGCCATCCAGCTTCTGTTTAAAAGCTTCCAAAGAAGGAGCCTCCACCACACTCTGGGGCAGAGAGTTCCACTGCTGAACGGCTCTCACAGTCAGGAAGTTCTTCCTTATGTTCAGATGGAATCTCCTCTCTTGTAGTTTGAAGGCATTGTTCCGCGTCTTAGTCTCCAGGGAAGCAGAAAACAAGCTTGCTCCCTCCTCCCTGTGGCTTCCTCTCACATATTTATACATGGCTATCATATCCCCTCCTGACATCCGTTGGGAAGTAGCAGCTAGTAATGAAAGAACCAAGGCATTGCCATCTCCAACCCATCCAATCCAATAAGCCTTTTGTGGCATATATGACAAGACAGTATAAAATACTGTATAAATTATAGAATAGGGAACTTCACATTTGTTACACGTTCAATTTACAGACTTCATTCAGGAACCTTGCCACTGAGAGGCAATAGTTAAAATCTTGGCAGTTTAAATTCATAATTACTTTGTCCGGGTCTGTATGGTTTTTCATAGAATCTATAACTTGTAGTAGCAAGCTAGATCTTGATTCCTGGTAGAGTGGGCAGTGCAGAAGAATATGTGTGAAGCAATTCAACTGTCCTGTTCTACAGGGACAAAGCCTCTTGTGGCTTGGCAGACCGTTGAGTCTTCCTCTATGGAGTGGAACTGGCATAATATTAAATCTAGCTAACATATAGGTTCCCCTGTATGTGGGATTAGTGACTGTTGCAATATAAAGGGCTGGGTTTCCCTCTATGAATGGAATTGCCATGTTCAAACAGGATTTATTGGCCAAGCTCAGCAGTTGTTTCTAGTCCACTTCTAGCAACCTCTTCTTAATGAGGGTAAAGATCTCAGTGAAAGTTAGCATATTCAAGAAGTTGCTATCATAGCCCAATTCCCTGAACTTTGCTAGGACTTTGTACACCATTTTGAGTGATGGAGTTCGCTCAAGGTGAGTTGAGTCAAAGAGTTACTAGGACTTTGGTAGTGAATATACCGTATAACCAAAATTTAATGATGTTTACCCAGATAGTGGCCTCTATAGAGTATTGGTCAGACTCTAAGTATAGAACTGCACACAAGACACAGTTTGGGACACCAAATAATTTGTGCAGGAATTTTGAGTGGAATGATCTAATGGCACTGTTATTAGGGGTTAGCCCAATGGCAGCTCCATAGAGTAGTTCCACTATCGCCTTTGCTTGAAAAACTTGCAGAGCTGGGGAAATATATTGGTTGTCCCTGGAGTGGTAAAACCTCATGATGGCACCGGTGCTTGATTGGGCCTGGGCCAGTGTGTATTTTAAATGAGTGGACTATGATAGATTATAGGCTTGGGCGGTTTCGTTTGTTAATTTCGTAATTCGTTATTAATTTGTATTTAAATTAGCTTACGATCCAATATTGAGCCATGCAGGAATAGTGTGAGGAGTAAATTAGATTCGAAACAATTTTTTCAATTTATTTCGTAATTATTTCGTAATTATTTTTGCATGTCTGGTGCAAGTTTTATAGTTGTTGTTTGTTTTATCACACCAACAGTCAACAACAGAGGGAGAGGGAAGCTTCAGAAGTTCCCCCTGTCCCATTTGGAGGTTTTTTTAGCATATTGCGCAATCGCGTCCGCCATTAACGAATCGATTCGAAATTTACGAAATTTCGTAAATTTCGAAATTTTTTAAAGAAAAATTTTGGAATTATTTTTAAAAACGAAATGCAAGGGCCCCCTAAAAACGAAACGAGTTTAGAACCAAATTTTTCCGTGGTTACCCAAGCCTAATAGATTGTTACTGAACCAAAGTCCTAAGTATCTGAATTTTTTTACTTGCTCGATATAGTGGCCCTTGATTTTCCAGACTTGCTTTTAATTGCTTTTCCCAAAAACCATGATCTTGGTTTTATCGTAATTCACCAGCAGATCATTTGTCTCACAAAAGTCAACAAATCTATGCAAGTGTCTTTTTAAACCCTCCACCCATCCTCTGTTCAGATATCAGCCAGCAAGCCAATGCCTTAAATCAAGAAATAGCTTTCTAAGATCTACAGAGATACTCACAGGAACATCTCAGCAAGTAAGAGTGGCAAGTTGAAACCCAGAATCTCAATTAGTGGTTGAAACTGGATGAGAAACTCTCTCCTGGGCACACAGAAGACTTGGTGACTTGGAAGGAGCTGAACAGACTGCGCTCTGGCACCACGAGATGCAGAGCCAATCTAAAGAAATGGGGCTACAAAATTGAGTCCACGATATGCGAGTGTGGAGAAGAGCAAACCACGGACCAACTGTTACAATGCAGCCTGAGCCCCACCACATGCACAATGGAGGACCTTCTTACAGCGACACAAGAGCACTCCAAGTGGCCAGTTTCTGGTCAAAGGACATTTAGTATAATGCCAAGTTTTTTACTTTGTTTGTTGGGTTTTTTTATATACATTATCATTGTATTCTCAATTCGCTTCTGACACAATAAATAAATAGAATAACTGCAGCTCAAGAAAAACAAACCACAAACTTAATTTAGGTTAATTGGAATATATTATTGAAACTTTTTGGAAAAGTCAATTGAAGCAAAGTATGCAAATATTACTCTACTAAGCTTCAAGTTTGTGTTGCTATTTTGAGTCTTTCTTCTTATTTACTTTTCCCATCTTGTATATTCTTGTACGTGTGAAAATAAAAGAACAGCATGTTTCAGAGATAATCTATGCAAGTGAGGTTTTTTTATTGTGAGAGAGTATTCAAATATGCACAACCGCGTATGTTTTCTAAAGGAGTACAATGTTGTGACATGACCCATTATAAAAACCATTTAAAAGGATTCTAGACACATGCATACCACTTGACCCCAGTGGAAAACTCTACCTCAAAGGCTCCATTTTCACTCAGTTTCACCCCTTAGAAATGTAATTTGTCAAGTCGAGGAAGTGTAACTACATCACATCAATCATACCAAGTACCTTGAATTTCATAGTGTCAGATAGTCACCAAAAGCTTTTCATTTCAGGGTTTTTTTTTCAAAAACCTTCACACCAATCAAGCAAGGTAAATAGAATTAAAGAAAGCCGAAGAAAAATATCCATTTCCCAGAAAATGAATACAGGCTTTACACACAGCATGCCTTCTTCCTATCACAGCTGCTATCTCCTGTGAATTAGAAACTCTGGATTTAATCAGATATGAACCTTCCTTCTTCTGGTCAACACAAGTGGGAATTCATTGTCTTCCTAGATATAAAATGGCATATTCATTCTTCTCACCATTCCTTAATATTCATACATTTTGCCATATATTTGGCTCTAATTGGAATCTCTGCTTTGGTTTCATCCCTGCTTATTTCAATGTATTCAATAGAAGTGCATATCCTGCATAAAACATGGAGAGTTGGAGCAGATTTATATCTTTATTGAAAGATGTATATATTCAAGTAACTACTAATTTTAAATAGTTATTTCTGATGTCCGAACATACCTATCGTATATACTCATGTATAAGTCTAGAAACTTGACTTATAAATGTGTATATAGAGTATAAATGTGAGTATGGAGTCATTTGACCCAAAATACTCATCTATTTCATCACACTAGAGAATGAATCCACTTTAAATCAAGTTGCTTCCTCCTGCAGAATTCTGGAGTTTGTAGTTTAGGGAGGAGCCTTTAACAGCCTCCCTAAACTACAAACCCCAGAATTCTGCAAGAGGCAAAAACCAGATTTAAAGTGGATTCATTCTCTTTTGATGAGGTCCTTATTCACAGGTCAATATAAATACTGTATTATATATGTGTGTGTATATATACATATATAGGTAAGTAAAAGTAAAGGTTGTCCCCTGACATTAAGCCCAGTTGTGTCCGACTCTGGAGGTTGGTGCTCACCTCCATTTCTCAGCCGAAGAGTCAGTGTTGTCCGTAGACACTTCCAAGGTCATGTGGCCAGCATGACTGCATGGAGCACTGTTACCTTCCTGCTGGAGCGGTACTTATTGATCTACTCACATTTGCATGTTTTCAAACTGCTAGTTTGGCATATATATATCTATATAAATAAAAATGTAATGTTCGCTTGTGGGATTAACAGAAATCAAAAACCACTGGACGAATTGACACCAAATTTGGACAGGATACACCTAACAACCCAATGTATGTCCTTCACTCAAAAAACCTGATTTTGTCATTTCAGAGTTGTAATTCCTGGAATTTATATTTCACCTACAATCAAAGAGCATTCTGAACCCCACCGACGATAGAATTGGACCAAACTTGGCACATAGTTCTCCATGACAAACAGAAAATACTGGAAGGGTTTGGTGGGCAGTGTCCTTTGGTTTTGGAGTTATAGTTCACCTATATCCCGAGATCACTGTGGACTCAAACAATGATGGATCTGGACCAAACTCTACACAAAGACTCAATATGCCCAAATGTGAACACTTGTAGAGTTTGGGGAAAATAGAATTTGGGAGTTGTAGTTGCTGGGATTTATAGCTCACCTACAATCACAGAGCATTCTGAATCCCACCAACGATAGAATTGGGCCAAACCTCCCACACAGAACCCACATGTGTGCCGCACATGTGGCAGGGGATGGCTAGTGTTTATATATATATATATATATATATATATATATATATATATACACACACACATACATACATACACACACACACACCATCATTCATCCTGGAAGAATATAAAAGAACACCGACCTATACTTGCAGTTGACTTATACACAATTATATATGGTAATTCTATTTTCCTTTACTTCCAAAGAGGTTGCAAGGCCCATTCTTCACCCACTAATCTGTAAGTAAGAAGTGGTAGCTATAGATCAAGTCTGCCGCCCACCTTGATCAAAAAGTAGGAACACACATTCCCCACCTTCTCTTGACAGTGACCCTCTAGTAAAATTAGATGCTAAACTGGGACAGAAACTGCGTAAGCGTTCTGCTCTCCCATATCTCTCTTGAAACTGCTCTATCTTTTTAATCATAGTTGCCCACCCTCCCCTCAAAAAAAGAGGGAGAGACAAAGGAGAGGCACATGCTTCAAATGCCAGATGGAAGAGATGATGGTATCGCCCACGGCTGCAGGGTTTTTCCTCTTACCGTATGCTCTAATTACATTTTCGACTGCACAAAGGGGCATGTGCCTCACTCAGAAAAATCTTAAAATCAAGCTATTCTGTCTCTAAACTTCATCACGAACAACATTAACTATTTATCTTATAATCCAGACTTTTAGCATATTAGTGAAATACATTTATTCATGAATGTGTGCTATTGCTGGGGTTTTTTTAAAGAGTAAACTCCATCGTATAGGAATAAAGTCACACATTGCTTCAGACTCACATTCAGCTCCATTACTCATTGATGTGAACAACTAATTGGCAGAAGTCCTATTTTGTCCACCATTGGAGACAAAAACACAATGACAACTTCCTGCTCACCACCCCTGGAGTCACATTTGCAATGACAGCCCCTTTGAACATAGCTGGTGGAATATAAGTGGGTAAGTATCCAGCTATGCCCCATAACCAGATGCAAATCAGTGGCATCCTCCACCAAGGTCCATCAGTGTCTCAGTGGATTATATTATCCTTTTGCTTTTGACTATGGGGACATAGCCTTATAGGGACATCTGTCTATGGTTCCAGTCCAACTTAACTGTTCAACATATCTCCTTGTATGAGCCTACTAGAACTTTAAGAACATCTGGAGAAGTTCTGCTCTTGGTCCCACCATCTTTGCAAGCATGATTAGTGAGGACAAGAGACAGAGCCTTCTCAGTGGTGGTTCCTCGGCGGTGGAACTCCCTCCCCAGTGACATAAGGCAGGCCTCACCCCATCTAGTTTTTAGAAAAAAGGTTAAAGATATAGCTTTGCACACAAGTGTTCGAAGAATAAGTGACTACAGACTTCAACACGGTTTGAATATGAATTATGAGCAAGGATCTTGGACAAATTGAACTATGCACTTTATATGTTTTAATCTGTTTATTGTTTTAATGTGTTTATTGACTAATTATTAACTATTTTAATAGAGGGGGTATGTTGTTGTTTTTACCAGTATTGATTTTACCAGTATTAAATTGTGCCAGAGTTGTAAGCTGCCTTGAATCCCCTGAGGTGGGATTTCAAGTCAAACCATTAATGAGGGAGTCTAGGATAACCAGCCTCAGGAGCCATTTAGTAGATCTGTGCACGAATCCGTTTTTCAAAATGGGCTCTGACTGTTTCGGTTTTTTTGACCAGTTGTAATGGCGTGGGCACTACCACCATTTTTTTCCCAACCTGAGCTGCTTTCCTTTCTTTCGGCTACATGTTTAGCGGAGAGGCAGCCCCGTGCCCGCATGGGTTTCTCTGTGAGGCTGTAGCGTATCTGGATTTCAGTAAGGCCTTTGACAAGGTCCCCCATGATCTTCTGGCAAACAAACTAGTCAAATGTGGGCTAGGCAAAACTATGGTTAGGTGGATCTGTAATTGGCTACGCGGACGAACCGAGAGGGTGCTCACCAATGCTTCCTCTTCATCCTGGAAAGAAGTGAAGAGCGGAGTGCAGCAGGGTCCCGTCCTGGGTCCTGTCCTGTTCAACATCTTTATTAATGACTTAGATGAAGAGTTAGAAGGCATGATCATCAAGTTTGCAGACAACACCAAATTGGGAAGGATAGCCAATACTCCAGAAGACAGGAGCAGAATTCAAAATGATCTTAACGGATGAGAGAGATGGGCCAAAACGAACAAAATGAAGTTCTACAGTGACAAATGCAAGATACTCCACTTAGGCAGAAAAAAACGAAATGCAAAGTTACAGAATGGGGGACGCCTGGCCCGACAGCAGTACATATGAAAAAGATCTTGAAGTCCTCATGGAAAACAAGTTAAACATGAGCCAACAATGTGATGCGGTGGCAAAAAAAACCAATGGGATTTTGGCCTGCATCAATAGGAGTATAGGGTCTAGATCCAGGGAAGTCATGCAACATCTCTATTCTGCCTTGGTTAGACCACATCTGGAATATTGTGTCCAATTCCAGCCACCAGAATTGAAGAGAGATGTTGACAAGCTGGAATGTGTCCAGAGGTGGGCGACTAAAATGATCAAGGTTCTGGAGAACAAGCCCTATGAGGAGTGGCTTAAAGAGCTGGGCATGTTTAGCCTGAAGAAGAGAAGACTGAGAGGAGACATGATAGCCATGTATAAATAAGTGAGAGGAGAGGAAGTCATAGGGAGTGAACTTGTTTTCTGCTGCCCTGGAGACTAGGATGCGGAACAATGGCTTCAAACTACAAGAAAGGAGATTCCATCTGAACATTAAGAAGAACTTCTTGATTGTGACAAGCTGTTCAGCAGTGGAACTCTCTGCCCTGGAGTGTGGTGGAGGCACCTTCTTTAGACTGCATTGAGGGGGGGGCTATGAAAGGGCATTGAGGGGGTGTTTGTTTAAATATTGGGGTGATTTACTAACAAGACGTTAGAGGAAAGGATCCCAGAAAAAGTGGTTTCTTAAGTCTGATGTCTTAACCCAGGTCTAGATAAAGGATATTAGAGGAAAGAACCCCAGAAAAAGTGTTTTCTTAAGAATGATGCTCTAAAAATGACAGAAAGAGGAGCCTTGGAAGTTCCCCCACTGATGCCTATGGGCTGGGGGGAAATTGATCTTTCGGCTGTCGGATCAAAAAATGAATTTTTGGTCCTTAAAACTGATGGAAATTATTAATATGGACAGACTGACATATTTGATGTCAACACAACAAGGAAAAGGAAAATTTCAAATAGACTGGCAAATAGTAAAAGAATGTTTCAGGAAAAAAATAAGAATATTGATATAACCAAGGGAAATTGTATGTTTCTCAATTAAGAGTGACTGTAGATAAGATTATTGCTGTTTGGGAAAGAATGCTATGTACAAGAAAGGGAAAGATGCTGAAATATAATGATTAAGTGTTATAACGTAGTATTTTACACCTTGGAATCACCGCCAAGAAGTAGATGGAAGCCAAATTTTAAACATTGTTTACTATGTTTTCTATATAGTTTTTTTCTTCTTCTTCCTTTTTTCTATTATCCTTCCCCCCCCCCCCCCTTTGGTTACATCTATACTGGTTATCTCTATATTCTAAGTCCAAAATATTTTTTTTACTTTGTATTTCAGTTTATTTTTTCACTTTTTTCTTTCTTTCTTTCTTTTTTTTTTTTGTTACTGAACTTAATACTCAATAAAAATTAATTTAAAAAACTGGATTTCTGCCCGCCCGAATTCAAGAGACTCCTAAAAAATGGATCGGGGGCCACCAAAATCCAGACACCGAAAATGGCACGGGGCTTAGCCGAATTTCACACCCTTACCAGTTAGCAGCTTCATAGAGCCAAGGGATTGATTTTTTTTGTCAGTTGCTGCTGAGCTTGTTGATCGAAAGGTCGCAGGTTCGATTCCGGGGAGCGGTGTGAGCTTCCGCTGTCAGCCCTAGCTTCTGCCAACCTAGCAGTTCGAAAACATGCAAATGTGAGTAGAACAATAGGTACCGCTCCGGCGGGAAGGTAACAGTGCTCCATGCAGTCATGCCGGCCACATGACCTTGGAGGTGTCTACGGACAACGCCGGCTCTTCGGCTTAGAAATGGAGATGAGCACCACACCCCAGAGTCAGACATGACCGGACTTAATGTCAGGAGACAACCTTTACCTTTACCTGATCCCTGTAGGTGTTAACCAATGCAATACAGCATGCCAGTGATATAACACCCTGACTTTTTTTTTACAGTGATAATACTGAAGTACAATATAAAAGTTGATAAGATGCTAAGGTGAGTCAGAGTTTAAAGAATAAGATGCTCATATCCCTGATTTGAAACTTTACAGCACATTGCAAAATTCTGTGTGACACAGCCATAGAAATCTCCAAATGCCCCTCCAATTTCCCATTGGGTCTATAAAGTATTGATATGCAAAACAGGAGCAACTTCAAACTGAATGATTTGAATGCAAGGGCCCCTTTCAAGCATACACTGCCTAAAATAAATATTCAGCGGGCAGATTGAAGCAATTTAAATGCATCTGTATGCTTCAAGAGAGTAGATGAAAACAGCCAGAAAGATTTTTTAAAATATATTTGTGGGTGAATTAATTTACAATTGCACTTTTTTCTGTTGAATTTAAAGGGAGAAGAAAACTGGGTCAGAGAGTTTTGGCTATTAGCATAAAATGTTTTGCGTAATATATTGTAGAATAATATGGAACCTATTACAATACCAAACAATGGTTTGTAAAGCACTTAGCTTTCCTTCTAAACTTAGGTAAAGAGTTTTTGTTGTTAAAGTGTAATATTAACAACCTGAAGAAATAAGATCAAGACCTTCAAGAAAATTCAACAACAATGGTTTGAAAAGATGGATTGTGGCACCTTTGCTGCACCAGGCTCCACAGCTACGGACATACTAATGTGGTCCTCAGTTTGAATATAGATTTCTTACAGAGCAATCCTGACTGTGAGAGCCGTTCAGCAGTGGAACTCTCTGCCCCGGAGTGTGGTGGAGGCTCCTTCTTTGGAAGCTTTTAAACAGAGGCTGGATGGCCATCTGCCAGGGGTGATTTGAATACAATATTCCTGCTTCTTGACAGGGGGTTGGACTGGATGGCCCATGAGGTCTCTCACAACTCTTTGATTCTATGATTCTAGGATAAGGTCCTTAATAATTCAGTGGCTCTTACATAGCCCTCAAGATATTTTACTATTCCGGCTTCCAGCAACCCTTGTCAACATCACTGTGATGATGAATGGAGGTAGTCACAGTTCAACAGCACTTGAAGGGCCAAGGATTCTTCATCCCTGTTTGAGTTGTATTGAAATCAAGAAATCCTAAGTAAGGGCTGCTTTGAGAACTTAAATCAAGCATAACTGTAGAATTAATGAAGTTTAACAGCATGGGAGTTGTAGTTTGTTGTGGCACCAGACTCTTTGGCAGAGAAGGCTAAAGACCTTGTAAAACTATAGCTCCCATAGCATTGAGACATGGCAAGTGGTACCAGTTTGAAGCTGCAAGTTGGGGTGAGCTCCCGACTGTCAGACCTAGCTTCTGTCTACCTAGCTGTTCAAAAGTATGCAATGTGGGTAGATCAATGTGTGCCTCCTCAGTGGGGAAGTAAAAGGCTACCCCATGCAGACATGCAGACAGGGGCGGCTCAAGCCATTACGCAAAGTAAGCATTTGCAGTATAGTTGATTTTGCCCAGGGGCGCTCTTGAGGCGCTCTTGGGGAAAAATAGACCTTGACATATGTGAGTTGTAGTTACTGGGATATGTAGTTCACCTACAATCAAAGAGCATTCTGAACTCCACCAATGATGGAATTGAACCAAATATGGCACACAGAACTCCCACGACAAACAGAAAATATATATCAGTGATTGGTTGGGGGGGGGGGCAAAATACTGTTTGCTCCTCATTTGGGGACATGAGAAAAGCCTTCCACAAGGATGTTAAAACATCACAACATCCGGATGTCTTCTGGGCAACGTCCTTCCAGACAGCCAATTCTCTCACACCAGAAGCGACTTGCAGTTTCTCAAGTCGCTCCTGACACGACCAA
This sequence comes from Anolis sagrei ordinatus, assembly GCF_025583915.1. NCBI lineage: Eukaryota > Metazoa > Chordata > Lepidosauria > Squamata > Anolidae > Anolis > Anolis sagrei. Next base: position 153,665,073 of record NW_026845477.1, on the reverse strand, counting down.
AATTATTATTATTATTATTATTATTATTATTATTATTATTATTGGAGCCCCCGGTGGCGCAATGGGTTAAACCCTTGTGCCAGCAGGACCACTGGCTGACAGGTCAGAGGTTCGAATCAGTGGGTTGAGCTTCCTCTGTCAGCTCCATCTCCCCATGCAGAGACATGAGAGAAGCCTCCCACAAGGATGGTGAAACATCAAACATCCGGGTGTCCCCTGGGCAATGTCCTTGCAGACACAACCAAAATTATTATTATTATTATTATTATTATTATTATTATTGGAGCCCCCGGTGGCGCAATGGGTTAAACCCTTTTGCCAGCAGGACCACGGCCGACAGGTCAGAGGTTTGAATCAGTAGGTTGAGCTTCCTCTGTCAGCTCCATCTCCCCATGCAGAGACATGAGAGAAGCCTCCCACAAGGATGGTAAAACATCAAAACATCCGGGTGTCCCCTGAGCAACGTCCTTGCAGACAGCCAATTCTCTCACACCAGAAGCAACTTGCAGTTTCTCAAGTTGCCCCTCGAACACACACAAAATATTATTATTATTATTATTATTATTATTATTATTATTATTATTATTATTGCCAAACCGCATTGATTCTACAGTGTAAATGCACCAAGTCCAATCCAGTCCTGAGTATACTGCATTGTTTATTGATTCTCATAACATTTCATGACTCAAAACAATTTCTTCTATTTGATTCCAGATAAATTGGCACTAATGCTAGAATAATATTCTTTGACCAATTTCTCTGCATTTTAAAGTAATTATTTGGAATGTTGTTTTGTTATTGATTGACATTTTATGCTGAGTGCCTACCACTATATTCAGGCAAGGATTAGTTTCATTACTCCAGTCAGAAAACAACAAGACAGCATCCACAGGTATATGTGTTTTAACAACCATAGGACATAGGGGAAGATTATTGCTTCCTAAAATTATTCTAGGAATTATTGATTCCTAGAATCAAAAGGTATCTGGAGGTTTTCTTGGGAGTCTGGAAGGCATAAAGAAAGACAGTAAACATGATGGCATGGAGACTGAAGCACCTTTTCTTTTAAAAAGACATTGCCTCCTTTACTGAACTCCACATTTTATCCCAATTTTCTCTCTAGCCCAAAATGAACAGTATCTATACACTGAATGGTGGGCAATCCTAGGATGACTTGAATCTAATGATGGCTGGCAGAGTCCTTTGTCAGCGTGGCAGGAAATCTACTCTGAATTTCAGTTCAAACTTCAAAGCTTTTTTACCTTGTCAGAAGCAAATTGAGAATATACTGCAAGCCACTTCTGGTGTGAAAAAATCAGCCATCTACTGATGTGTTACCATCCTGTGGGAGGCTTCTCTCATGTTCCCACATGGGAAGTTGGGGCTGACAGATGGGAGCTCACCCTGTCTCATGGATTGAACCATCGATCTCCAGGTCTTCAAGTCAGCAGTTCAGCCAGCACAAGGGTTTAACCCATTGCACCACCGCAAAGCTGTAGAACAGTGATTCTCAACCTGTGGTCCCCAGATGTTTTTGGCCTACAACTCCCAGAAATCCGCGGACCAGCTTTAGGATTTCTGGGCAGTTCAGCCAGCACAAGGGTTTAACCCATTGCACCACCGCAAAGCTGTAGAAGTTGTTGAACCTCTTTGGGAGTTAAGTTTCAGAACCTTGGATAGTTCCTTGGAGAGACATTAAAAGTGGATTTACTTTCCCAACAACAGGGGACTTACCAGTCATCATTGCTTGCAACCATTCCCACTGACAAAAATATCCTAATGTGATCAGAGTCCTGAAATAAGAACCTATACTAATGGGAAACTCTGGTGGCTAAGCTCAGGACCTTCTGCAGACATGCTAAGAAGCAAAGAGTAATGAGCCTTCCTTTTAATATATACAGATCCCATATGTGCTTCAGCCAGAAGAGCAATGGTAATTGAAACTCATGTTATTTAAAGAGGGTGGAGTCGAACCCAACCTGACCAAGAAAAAATCCTCTGTTTGGAAGCTATACTCTGCTTGAGATTCTATCCAGTCCAGACCAGTTTAAAGCCCAGTAACTATGAGTGCACCTAGACCATAGAATTAATACAGTTTGACATTTCTTTAATTGCCATGGCTTAATGATATGGAATCATGGAAGTTGTTGTTTTATAAGATCTTTAGCCTTCTGTGCCAAAGAGTGCTGGTGCCTCACCAAGCTAAAAATCACACCATTCTATAGTATTGGGCTATCACAGTTAAAGTGATATCAAAGCCCTGAACGGCTTGGGACCCACCTACCTTCGCAACCACATTTCCTTCTATGAACCTGCACGACCTCTTCGATCATCCAGGAAGGCCCTCCTCACCCTCCCACCCTCATCACAAGTGCACCTTGTGGGGGGTGAGGGAGAGAGCCTTCTCAGTGGTGCCCTCCCCCCCCCCCCCCCCCGCCCCATTACCTGGGGAGATTCAGTTAGCTCCCACCCTATCATCTTTTAGGAAAAGCTTGAAAATCTTGCTGTTCTACCTTGCTTTTGATGAATGATCAACAATCCTCATACCATGACCGTCCCAGCATATAATTGTCCTAGTTCATTTCACCTTATTCTTAGTAGGCAATTAAACCCCATAGCTTGTCCCTCCTGTCTCTTCCCACCAGATAAATCACTCCAGTCTTCGCATCTCACCCAATGTCCCCTTCTTTTTATCCTTGCATTTGGCCCAGCCCACTTTGTTTATTCCTAATCCTTAATTTCCATTTTATTTTATTCCTGCTGTTTTTTATCCCACCGTGTTGTTCTTCTTTTATTGTTGGACTAGCTGTACACATTGCTGTGGCCAACCTACATCTTTCTCTCTCTCTTTCTCTCCTTCCTTCCTTCCTTCCTTTCTTCCCTTTTCTTATTTCCTTCTCTTTCCTTCCTTCTTCCTTCCCTTTTCCTTTTTCGTCCCTCTTTCCTTCCCTCTTTCTCTCCTTTCTTCCTTCTCTTCTACCTTCCTTCCTTCCTTCCTTCCTTCCTTCCTTCCTTCCTTCCTTCGCTTTTTGCTGCCATCCTTCCTTCTGTCTTTCCTTCTCTTCCTATTTCTCTCTTTTCTTCCTTCTCTGCCTCTTTCCTTCCTTTCCTTTTTTTTCTTTCCTTCCTTCTCTATCTCTTTCCTTCCATCCCCCCCTTTTTTTCCTTCTCTTTCTCTCCTTTCTTCCTTCTCTATCTCTTTCTTTCCTTGCTTCGCTTTTTGCTTCCATCCTTCCTTCTGTCTTTCCTTCTTTCTTTCTTTCTTTCTTTCTTTCTTTCTTTCTTTCTCCCCTTCCTTCCTTCCCTCTTCCTTCCCTTTTTTTCTGTATTGTCATTTAGCTTTTCATCATCTAGCTTTTTAGGGGTTTTAAGTCCTTTCCACTGTTTTTGGAGGGGTTTTATAAGTAATGGTTGTGTCCAAATTTTATGTCAATTCGTCCAGTGGTTTTTGAGTTATGTTAATCCCACAAATGAACATTACATTTTTATTTATATAGATTTATTGTTTTTGCTGTTTGTACTTTATTTTGTTATTATTTGCTGTATATATTATATTTGCTTACTGTATTTGTTTGGCCTCATTTTAGCTGCCCCGAGTCCCTGCAGGAAGATGGTGGTGGGGTATAAATAAAGTTTAATAATAATAAATAATCAAACTGCATCAATTCTACCCTGTAGATGTACCTTTTCTTCATGTCAGGAGCGACTTGAGAAACTGCAAGTTGCTTCTGGTGTGAGAGAATTGGCCGTCTGCAAGGATGCTGCCCAGGGGATGCCCGGATGTTTGATGTTTTACCATCCTGTGGGAGGGTTCTCTAGTGTCCCTGCATGGGGAGCTGGAGCTGACAGAGGGAGCTCATCCATGCTTTCCCCGGATTCGAACCTCTGACCTGTTGGTCTTCAGTCAAGGATTTAACCCTGTAGATGTACATAATTAGAGTGGAGAGTGGTGACTTGGGGCTGCTCATCTGGGCCACCAAGTGAGCAGCCACAGAGGTCCGTCACTGTTCAAAATCTTCCTCACTATAATAGGATGCATTGTATCTCTCTCCAAATGGAAGTACATGTTTTTAATTATGCATCAGTACATCTGCATTAGCATTTTAAAAAACAAAACTGTATCATCTCCTCCACTTCTTTGATGAGGGGTTTTCTCTTGGGATGATGCATAAGTGTCCAGCCTAATTTTCAAGCCAATTACAGCATAGAAAAGAAACATCGTTCAGCCCTCCTAGGACTGTTCCACCTTATGGGATCAGGCTTACCCATTTTTCCTTGTCGAAAACTGTCTTGAAAAAAAGAGCTCATCAGGAGGAGAGTACGCCTGCCCCACTTCTTTTGATGAGCAAGGCAACTCTTCTCGCTACAGGGTCATTTAAACACATGGTCTTCCATCTGCCTTCTGAAACGGCACAGTCAACTCAAGGGACAACCTGGATCACATGACATTTATGAACATATAAATAGGTTTTTCCCTAGCAATACTTCTTCTTGCAGATCTCAATTTCCCCCAGACATTAAAGCTGCCTCGGCGGAAGGCAAGCTGGGCCTTGTTCCTTAATCTTAATTCATGGGCATCATTCCCATGAAACGTGTTATTTCACAGTCATTGCTGTGAAAATATTTCAGTGTGGAGAGGACAGAGAAAGGAAGACAGGAACCGAGACAGCACTCAACATGAGTCAAGACAAAGAAAGGGGGTGAAAAAGTAAGCCTTTCAAATGTGAGTGGACCCCTGAGGGATTTTCCTGAGACATTATTGGTTTTTCAGAAGAGTTTGTTCTTCTACCTAGCTAGCATTTACTTTGCTTCCAGCTACAATATGATCCAGGTAAAGGTCTATAAAAAAGGATTCAGCTCCAAAATTGGGTGAGCGCAGGCTGTATCTATCCTGACCATAGAGAAAAATCTCACATGACTTCCCAGATCTCCTCTCCCATTGTAGAATGACAAATGTAACTAGATGGGTGTTCAATAGATGTAGGCAGACATATTTTCCCCTTCTGAATCATTTCTTTGCTTTTTGTCTTATTTGCCTTTCCATTTTCATGGCTCTCTGGGTGTTGCTTGACTGCAAGGCACAGAATTACTGACCACTGGTTAGCATTTTACAGGTGGAAAACATAATGCACATGGCCAAGATGGCAAAAGTTATTAATGAAGTTAGTAAACTACCGTATACACTCGAGTATAAGCTGAGTCTTTCAGCCTTTTTTTAAGGCTGAAAAAGCCCCCCTCAACTTATACTCAAGTCAAGGTCATTTATTATTTTACTCTGCTATTATTATTTTTATTACATTTATTATTTTACATTATTATTATTATTATTATTATTATTATTATTATTTTACTCTATTATTACAGATATTATTACATTTCCATTATTACATTTATTGTTTTACTCTCTTTATTATTATTGAAAGGATACATAAGTACATTTGCACTGAAGAAGGTTAGAATAATAATTTAATCAGAGTTGGACAGTCTTATCTTAAATTACAGTTTTATGTAAATATTCAAAAACATTTAATCTACTGATGCCCCGATTAATGTAATTTTATTGGTATATACTTTTATTATTATTATTATTAACTTTATTTGTACCCTGCTAGCATCTCCCGAAGGACTCGATGCAGCTTACAAAGGTCAAGGCCTCAAACACAGTATAACAATACACAACCTAAAGCAAATCAAAAACAGTTAAGCAATATTAAAACAACAAGCAATAAAACAATATACCAAGACACAATAAAACTGGGCCAGGCCAGAGTAATGGGTACAGATCAAAAGTGCTGATGTGACAGGTGATATGTAGGATTATAGGGTAAGAACGCCTCAGCAAGCAAGAGTCCAAAAGTGGCAGGCTCAAACCCAGAACCTCAACCAATGGCTGATACCAAATGAGAGACTCCCCCCTGGGCACACAGAAAACTGGGTGACTTGGAAGGCGCTGAACAGACTGCGCTGTGGCACCACAAGACACAGAGCCAACCTTCAGAAATGGGGCTACAAAGTGGAATCCTCGACATGCTAGTGTGGAGAAGAGGAAACCACTGACCACCTGCTGCAATGCAACCTGAGCCCTGCCACATGCACCATGGAGGACCTTCTTGCAGCAACACCAGAAGCACTCCAAGTGGCCAGATACTGGTCAAAGGACACTTAATCAACCACCAAACTCAAAAATTTTGTATTTTGTCTGTTTGTTTGCTTTGTTCTATTAGAAATGTAATATAATTTGACTGGTTGTCCTGACATGACAAATAAATAGGGTAAGTGCAGTGTGCAGCAATCTTAATTTCTACTAAAGTGCTTCTGGGACATGATGTTGGAGTTTTCCTATTCTGGAAAGGCACATCGGAACAGCCAGGTCTTCAAGTTCTTCCTAAAGACTGCCAATGTAGGGCCTGTCTGAGATCTTTGGGGAGGGTGTTCCAGAGTCGGGGGGCCACCACAGAAAAGGCCCCGTCTCGCATCCCCACCAGACACGCCTGCAACGCAGGCAGAATCACAAACAGGGCCTCTCCGGATGAACAAAGTGAGCACGTGGGTTCGTAGATGCCAGTAGCTGCTGCATTTCCCACCCTCATCTTATACTCAAGTCAATCCATTTTCCCAGTTTTTGTGGTAAAATTAGTTGCCTTGTCTTATATCCAGGTCAGCTTATACTTGAATATACACTGTACTTTGACATTTTGTATGCCGTTTGCAGCAATTAAAGTAAGCTGAACACAAAGGAGGAAGAAACAGGGACTTTTTAAAACCAGCTGAAAATTAGGAAGGATGGAGGATTAATAAGGACTGTCCTTACCAAATCACGATGGTGATTGGTAGGGACAGTCAACAACTCAACAACAGCTGGAGGGCTCATAATTCCTACAATATCTGTTTGATAATAACATAATTTTGCATGTTTCCTATTAAAATGTACTTGCGTTAGGATATAAAAAGAAATACATTTTTATATTTGATAAATGACTTTAATACACCAAAGAAATAACACAGAAAACTCTGCTGTTCTAATTGGAAAAGGTCTCAAAAGCATAAGCAGCCCTGTTTTCTGTAGGAATCTGAAATGAAATAGATGTTTCCATTGCTTTGGTTGTGCAAAAAGCATAAGCAGAAAGACGGCCCATGTTACAAGATGGCATTACATTTGTTGCAAAGATCTCTTTTGAGGATTTTGTAGTTTACCTTGCATATATAGAGGAAGACAATAGGTTAGGTTTTAAGACATTGTATGCTAACAAAACAGAAAAGGAGCCAACAAGGTTTAATTGTCTGAATGTTGAATTCACAATCCAGATGCCCAGACTTTGAATCCCTGTTCAGTCATGGAAACCTTTAGGTGACCTTCAGCAAGTTCAAATATCTCGGGCTTAAACAAAAGCAACAGCAAACCCCCTCTGAATAAATTTTGCCAAGAAAATCCTAGGATAAGTTGCCAGAGGTCAGAGTTGACTTAAAGGCAGGCAACAACAGAAGTTTGAGCACTTCTGGAACAAGTCTCAGAAGATAACAAGCAACTCGTGCAAGTGTTGCAACACAGATATAATGTGTATATCATTTGAACATCCTTTCTATTTTTGTTGCACCATTTGAACCAGGTTCAAGAACAGTTTCACAAAAATCCATTGTAGTAGTCGAACCTTGAGGTTGTCCAAGCATGATCTTTTCTATTGAATAATCAAACAAAGTAACTGGACACAATCACATGACATAATAAACCAGAGCTCTTCAAGCAACAAAGTTTACTAGCATTGACTTGTTGCTCTCGTGTTAGTTGGATGGTTTCAGGTTTAAAAGAGCCATTCCAGGAGCTTTAAACTTTAAGCAGGGGTCGGGGGGGGGGGGGTATCCTGAGAACTGGATTTATTTATTTATTTATTTATTTGCTTTATTTATATCCCGCCCAGGCGGTCTACATATTGGCACAATTCGATGCCATCAATACATACATTCAAAAAGCAAAAACAATTAAGTGCATTTAAACAAAAAAGACAGTTTCATCGTCTTGGCCATTCCTGGGTCATTCTCCATCTCAAGCTTGACTATTTATTCCGGAGTTCCAAATGCTTGCTCGAAGAGCCAAGATTTTACTCTCTTCCGAAAAGTCAGAAGCGAGTGGGCTGATCTAATATCCCTAGGCAGGGAGTTCCACAGCTGAGGGGCCACCACAGAGAAGGCCCTGTCTCTCGTCCCCGTCAAGTGTGCTTGCGAAGCAGATGGGATTGAGAGCAGGGCCTCCTCAGATGATCTCAACCTCCTAGAGGGTTCATAGGGAGAGATGCGTTCAGATAGATAAGCTGGGCCAGAACCGTTTAGCGCTTTATAAGCTAAAGCCAGCACTTTGAATTGTGCCTGGTAGCAAGCTGGCAGCCAGTGTAGCTGGCGCAATAGAGGACTTGTATGCTCTCTGAGCGCTGCTCCCATTAATAAACTGGCTGCCGCACGCTGGACCATTTGAAGCTTCCGAGCAGTTTTCAAAGGCAACCCCACGTAGAGTGCATTGCAGTAGTCTATCCAAACATGAGGCCATGGCCATCAATACAGAAACACAATATAACACAAAAGCACAACAGAAAATCAGAAAATAAAATAAGATAAAAGGGGGCGGAGTTACCATGGCCGGTTGAACAGACGTCTTTCCTCCAGCTCTTGTGGAAATATAAGCAAATAAGCAGTGAAAATGGATGGATAATTGTCCTTTCTGGATCAAAAAGGAGGCGAAAGTCTGGTGCATGTGGAAAGCCTAAGAAGGTAATTTATTACCAATTAATTGCTTTGATTTATGAGCTTTGGCAGAAGATAGGGCGGCTGCCGAAAAATGGCTTGGAAGCTGCTGTTGAAAGTGAAACTAATTTGCCAATTATAACTGCGCACTGACTTGGAGAAGACTTGGAGAAGATAAACAGCTGCAATTTAAATACAATATTAAAATACTAAAATATTGGACTTAATGACTTAATGATCCGGAAGGCAAAATAAATACTAGAGGCAGATTCCTCCTTTGAAGAAGGATCGAGCCAGTCTCGTTACATTAAAGGCGAACCCTCCTGGCATTGCAAGGCATAATTGAGTGGGACTTTTTTGTACTGTGTGCTGTGTAGAACGGGAAAACAAAGCAATTAAAAAATTGATGAAAGCAGGAGGAGTGAAATTGAGGTTGAATGAGAAAGAATAAACAAAGTAAGGATACCTCAAAACCAAATCCTCTTTGGTTGCGTTCCAAACCTTCGGACAGATCGCTTTCAAGATTAGAAAGACTGGAAAGGGTCCCTGAGGAAATGAGCACTGTTAGGAGAAGTCCTCCCCTCCCCACAATTAAAAAGCAGTTAAAACGAACACCCCCCCAAACCCCCCCTCAAATGGAAGGGGGGGCAAAAGGGGGAGGAACTATTTCTACCTCGCTGCCATGTTTAACAGCAGAGCCAAAAGAAAGCAGAATGAGCAGTGAGGGGGAAGAATTGGGGATGGGCAACAGTCAAATGCTAAGTAAAATAGCAGAATTGATTAAAGAAACGGCTGAAAAACAAACAAAGGAAATGAACTTGAATTTGAACCTGATGTTTGATAAAGAAAGAGAAATAAGGAAGGGCGAAATTCAGGCATTGAAGCAAGAAATTCTGACCAGCAATAAACAAATGAGAGCAGAGTTGGACGCGGAAGAACGAAAAAGCTCGGATGAAAAATTTCAGACAATAAGAGAAGCCCTGGAGATTGTACAGGGAGAAATACGAAAAAATAA